>APFE030345911.1:198793-222299 GCA_000404065.3 Pinus taeda
GCTTATCCTTCCACCATTCATGGAGACTCCTTCTCCTATATAAGCCTCTACCATTACCATGAGCAGCTAGTTTTTTGACAGAGTGGAATTCATAGTGTTTTTAGTGCTGCTCCTAGTAGGCAGTTGGTGTGATAAGTGTGGATTGCTAGAAAGCTTAAGGAAGGTTGTGAAGTCTTGTTGTCTTGTGTGAGAGAGAGAGTTGTTTGTCTTGGGAGATCTACCTCCAAGGGTGAATGCTTATGAGACTTTCTGGCTGGACCCTCTTGAGAAGGACTCAACGTCAGAACATTGGTTGTACCTTTCTCTGTTATTGATTAATAATAGATGACTACTGTTATGGTTCCATTCTCATTTGTCTTTGTAATGGTTAATGTGAATTACATCCTTTCTGACTGATGTATAATTGCTTTTATTAGATTTCACGCTTGTGTTTGTTTTTCTCTTTGTGTGTGCAGGTGTCCATCCACGACGATAGTGGAGGATCGTGACCGACCAGAGCAAAGGAGCGAGAGCGGCATCTCTCCTACAAACAATAGCACTGGAATCCAAGTAGGTGTTCATTGCCTACCTTTTAATTGCAATTAGGAGCTTGCGTAGTAGCATTGATTGACTGTTGCTAGACCCATTTTGGGCTAGTAGGGATCGCCTCTATCTGTAGAGGGGATTTACCTCTCCAATACCAGGTGTTGTTGATCTGACTTAGAAAACATTGTAATATCATCAAGTTATATAACCAAAAAGTCATGGATTTCCTTTGCAAAAGAAATATCCATTTCTCTTTGAAAGGTGGCTCCTGCAATTTTCAATCCAAAGGGCATTTTGACATACATGAAGGTGCCCCATGGGGTTGTGAATACAGTTTTTGCTTAGTCATTAGGATGGACTAAAATTTTTTTGTAACCCAAGAATCCATCTAAAAGTGAAATCCTTGTAGAACCTACTACCCTTTACAGTATGTGATCGATTTTAGGTAAGGGATAGTTGTCTTTGAGTAATACTTTGTTCAAATTTCTAAGTTCAACACACAGTTTGATTTCTCTTGTTTTCTTTCTTGTAGGGAAAAGATTATATATCCAATATGAAAACCTAATGGGGGCAATGATTCCTGCTGCATACATTCGTTTTATTTCTTTTTCAGTGGAAGGTAATAAAACATGATTGATTCTTCTTAACTTTTGCCTAAAAGGTTTATGATCTTCTTTCAAAGGGATAGTGTGTTGTATAATGCTAGTATCATAGGATTTTAAATCTTCATAACTCTAGGAAAAATCATCCTGAAACTCTTTCATTAGCTCAATATATTTCATCTTTTCATCAAGGGGTAATGATTTGGACAATTTTATCAGCTTAGGATTCTCTTGAGTTCCTATGTTGCGTTCTTCAATGTCTTCCTTCAAGGGCTCCATCTTAGCCTTTTTAGGAATATCATTAGAGTCAAATAAGTCTTCCAAAGGAGTCAATCCCTTGGGTAATTGGTTATCTTTGAGGTTTAGGACTTCAGTTTCATCATCAATTATTTCATCAATATTCATTTGCTTTAAGTCCTGAATATCTATTTTTATGAATTTAGTAGGGTGAAGCATGTTTATTGAAATTTCTTCCTATTTGTTAATGTCTAACTCATTAGTGTGATCAAAATCTTAAACTATGTCTACATCTATATTAATGCTAACAAATTCTTCATCTAATGTCAGAAAGTAATTAATCTGCTTATCATTTTCAAAAACTTACCAGTTCTTAAGGTTATCAGGCATAGCTGGCCTGTGACTAACCTCAGTAGTATACTGGTGGTTGGGCTGAAGAGGAAATTTGTAGGTGCCCGAAAATATAGCCAAGCTATGAGCTTGCATGTTGTGTTTTCTAGGAATGGTTGCAAGCTTGGTTTCTAACAAAGTGTTAAGGATTTTTCCAACTGTACCTCTATAAAGTCCTAATCGAGGTTCTCTCGTTATGTCAACTCCATTAATATGTTTAACTATCAATTTACAATCTCCCATGATTGATACTCTTATAGCTCCTAATCCTTTGACTAGCTTGAGGCCTAGTAGGAGTGCTTCATATTCTACCATATTGTTTGTGCATTTGAAATTTAACCTATAGGCATGACCTTCTACATGATAATTTTCTAAGTTATACATCCATAGCCCTGCTCCTACACCTAATTTGTTTACTGAACGATCAAACTCTGAATGCCATAAGATTTCATATTCATAGTTTTCATCCAGGGTAGTGGAATCTTTTTTAGCTAAGGCATCTGGATTTTCTTTCTCATATGATATCTCTTGAATTTGGATAGTTGACTTTTCTTTTACAATTTCTTTTGGTTCTGCTGCTATGTCTTTAGATTTTTTAATTTCTTTTGGTTTTGATACTATACCATTTGGAGTATCTTCTGGATTAGTTTCTGCATTATATAGAATAAAGGAATCCATATCAGAATGAACTGAGTAAATAGGGAAGCTTTGAGGTCTCTCCCGACTACTCACTGCATCCCTCATTAAAGTTTCTCTATATAGCTTCCTTGGTTGTCCAAAAACAGAAATGGTAGCGTATGACATGTCTAATTGTAGAGACCCCTGAAGTTTGGCACCCGAGGATCTGGACAATAGTATGCCAAACTTGGGTGGAATGTCTGCTACCACTATGTCCATGAGTATAGTTTTGGTAGGGTACTAAACCAAAGAGACACACAAACCCTTTATAATTCCTAAACACCTCACATGACTGAAATCATAAGAAAATAAATCCCTATAGGGTCTAGTGAGGTCTAAGTTAAGTTTCTCCATAACAAATTTGGGCATGAGATTGTGCGAAGCACCAGAGTCGAACATGGCATTATGAAAAATTTTGTCATGGATATTGAGAATGACATAGAAGGGTGGTATAGCTCCTTCCATTAGTTTCCCATTTACTTTAGGGCCAAAAATCAACTCGGGTTGTACATCAAAGAGATTTCCAGAGTCTTCATTTTCAGTGATTTTCAATGATTTTTTTATCTGAGACCCGTAAGCATCATGTTTTACCAGTTCTATCAAAGGAACTGAAATTTTAAGCTTGGCCACCTCTACTCCAAGATTAAAGGGAAGGATTACTGTGTCTGTTTGAACTTTTGGATTTTTGGCAGAAGTGTTTTCTATGTTCTCTTCTCTTTCAAGATTTGGGACATCCTTTGCTGATTTTTCTAATCTGATCTTTGAAGACTCTTCTACTGTTTCCTTGGAGGGAAGTGAAGTGGAAGTTTTTTCATTATTGGGTTGATTATCAGACACAACTTCTATGGTGGGGCTGGGAGGATTTTGATTTTTTCTTGAAAGGATCTAAAGTGTTTTTGTCACTGGAACTGTTTTACCGTTTTTAGGTTGATTAGGATCTGTTTTCTAGTTTGGTTATGGGGCATCAATACTTTTTCTGCTTCTTAAATTATACTACTTATATACCTCAAAAATAACAGAATCATATCCCTTTCTGAAATCAAATGACTCTCCTGCTTGGGTTTGGAATTTTTGCAATATATGGGACTCTTGGTCGTCCTGAGTTAGGAAGACATCTTCCTCATCATCTAGACCCACTAATTTTAAGTGTCTTGTTCAGGGTCTTCTGAGTTGGAGGCCTATGCATAGTTTTCTTGGAAAGGTGGCCTGATATTCTGGTTAGGAATATTCTTTCCAGCATTTTGGCTCTGATTTTTTGTAAAATTAGGGTTCTCCCTGAATTAGCCTATTTTCCATCCCAAGGAGATTTTCTTTCAATTATTTCAAATCTGTCCAATAATATATCCATTCCTTTAACTATAGCATCCATCTTTCGTTCAAAGGGTGTATTTTCTTCTTTTGTAGGTATTCTTCTTTTGTTCCTAGCTTTGGCTCTTTTGGAAAGTAGGTTAGCCTCAACACTTACTGCTACACTCTGCATTTCTTCTAGAGTTGGTGGGTTCCTTTCTCTTAACTAGAAAGCCATATCTGAATAAAATCCATTAGGAAATTTGATGAGGGCTAAACGAGGTGGGGGTCTAAGGTTGAGTGGAATGGCACTGTAAACACTATTGAACCTAGTACAATAGTCCTGAACGGCTTCATGAAGTCCCCTCTTAAGGTTCTCATATTCAGATAAAATTTGCAGGGGGTCCATCCTTTTTTCCCACCTATTCAATAATTGTTGTTAGAGAACTCTCAAGCTATCTATACTTTCGGGGGCTAAATATATAAACCAAGTTTTAACTTCCCCAGTCAGAATCTAAACAAAAATTCTCATTTGAACGCCAACTATGTCAATTTCATATATCTCAAAATAGTGAGTCATTTTCTTAGTGTGTTGCTGAGCTGTGTAGGTTCCGGTGCCATCAAAACTAGTAATTTTACTCTGGTAGTCCTGAGGCATTGCACCTAAAGGAACAAGAATCACAAGGGGAGTATATCTATTGGCCATGATTCTAGGTTGGGTAGTAGTGTGAATGGGAGTTGGGGTAATAGGAGGTGATTAAGTTGTGGATGAAGAACTGGACGTACTGGTGGGTTGTTGGGTGATCATTGGTGGGAGAGGAAGTGAAGGGATGAATGGAGGGGTGGAATGGATTTTAGAAGAGTGATGAAATAGTGGTGAACTAGCAAAAAGAGAAGTAGTTTCAGAAATTTCAGGGGTTCTATCAGTGGTAAGAGATGACCGAGTGGAATTCTGGAGATATTGATCAACTCACAAATTGGCTCATTGGGTTTCAATTTCTCTGAGGAATTTTGGAGCTTAGGCTAGGTCTAATAGTTCACTATCAGATGTAGTTCTAAAGAGAGAGAGTTCAAAATGTTCATCAAAGGGAAGATCTTCTAGGAAAAGCCACTCAATAGGACATGATTGTGATCTGAGCAAAGGCCTGGGGCTCAATGAACTTTCTTATCTTCTAAGGATTCTCAAAATCAGGTGAGTATTTTCAAACACAGGGGGAGGATTTGCATCGGGATTAGCCCTAGTGTAATGAGTTCTCTCTAAATCTAGATTCCAAGTCTTTTAAATGCTATTCTTTTATGGATTTTTCAAAATAACTTCTAACAATCCTTTAAGATGCTTTAAATTAAATTTCTAGGTTTCTCAAAAGTTTATTTCAACTGAGGGTTTGATCTTCCCTAGTATGGTCGCCACTATGTTATCACTAAGATTTTCCTTAGAAGTTATTTGAAAGAAGGAAAGGATCCAAGGTAACTACAAACCAACTTTTAGACTCGGGTGCTAGCCCACCTATGTCCAGAGAGGGCTCTCTCTTTATGATTTAGCAATGTTTGAAAAGCTTTTAGGCTAGTATTAATGTTCAGTAAGGTTGTTTTGTTTGAGAGTGGTGGAGTTCTAAAACAAATGGGAAAACTAGGATTTTAGGCCATTGGGCTATGGAGTCAATCAGATAAATTTCACTGGATCAAGTCAAATTGGTGAGGTATGAGCTCAACAGAAAGGATAATAGAATAAAAATAAATTTTGGAGCTTGAATGGATGATATTTCTGCTCAAAAATAGAGGGAAATTAAGAATCCTCAAGTTAACATTAGAAAGAGGAAGGGAAGATAGGTCACCTAGCAGAGGGAAATTAAGAATCCAATACCAGGGACTTATTAAAGAAAAACTACACGGATAGAGGAGCAGTTAAGAATTCCTTTATCGAGATTGTTTAGAAGAAAACATATAAATGGTATATTGTTTATCGCAGAGAGCAATAAAGCTAATTCTAATATACTTTGACTATTTTACCATTTAGATTTAAGATGCATGAAACATTGAAAAATATAGAAAAGACATAAAATCACAAGGACAAAATACTTATTTGTAATTATACTTCATGACAATTTGATGAAATGTCCTCAACTTTCATTCCTTTTCCAACAAAAATCTAGATTTCAGTACAAAATCTTTCTCCACTTAATAGCATAGATTTACAGAGATGTTATAGAACCCACCCACAATAATTTCAATGGAGAAGTATTTATACAAAAATTACATAAAAAAATATCTCATACCTACATGAGATTTATTGTAGGGAATACAAAATATCTTTTACAAAAAGATAGAGACAGATGTAAAACTCATTGCTATTGTCCCTTTATTTATGGAGAAGCTAGAGGTTGAAACTCGGATTTGCCTCATTCTGTTGCTTTAGTAATTGTGTGCCAGATCTTTGCTTACTTTTCCCTACTGATACTCTTTACCTGTTCATGATACTCTTTACCTGTTTACCAGACTTTACCTCAGTAAATATTTTCTATTTACCTTTGAATTACCATAGTAAATTATAGGATATCGGTCATGTTGGTCCACCATTCTTCGTTTGGTATCTTCATCCTTATTAATTTCCTATATATTTCATCGGCTTCAGTGTATTTTGCAAAATTGGGCTAGACTATGAACAGGTTCTTCACTTCATACTGGATATAGAAAATATTTTCCAAACCATCATATAACATTTTTCCTGTAGGTAGAACTTTCACTATGGAAGAGTTGGCCTGACTTTTGCCTTGTTCATGCAGTTTCTCAATGTAGTCCTCATGAGTCATTAGCTTGTCATTGATGACCAGTGGAATTGGAAGTACTTTATCTTCGTTGATGACCAGTGGACTTGGAAGTCCTTTATCTCTTAGAATGTCATATTTTACCATAAAATCATCTATGTCTTGTTGAATACTTTGACATCTTCTTTCCAGGTTTAGTATTAAGTTCTTCTTAGTAAGAACTTTCTTAATTTTAGTATAGTACCAGTTCAATCCTCGATATCCCATTGATCGAGCTGTTGCTTTCTTTTGCTATTCAAGAAGTTGTTCAATTGGGTTGCCTCTTCATGTTTCTCTCCCAATTATTCCCTAGTCTTCTGTATAGCCTCTATAGCTAGTTTAAATAACTCTGTTTGTTCAAGAATGATCTGAATAGCAAACCCAATATCATTGATAGAATCAATTATATTGGTCCATAAAATCTCTCTAATATCTCTCAAAGGCTTTTCCAATGTTAAGTCCTTTTCTAATTTCTTGATTCTTTCAGTCATCCTTATATTCTTTCTCTCTTCTTCAATGTAGTTAATCTCTGATAGTTCATATTTGTTTTCCAACCTCGTAACTGTTTCTTTTAGTTTCTTTATTTCAGTTGCTTGGATTTTCATTTCCTCCATGGACTTTACTAAGTCCTATGTTTGCTTTCTTGAAGTTGTTGCTACTTTTAATGTACCTATTGTTGTTGTTACTGGCAGAGCTATTGCTAGGGAAATATATGGTGCCAAAAATGTTGCAATAGTAGATGGCACTACTAAAGAAATTATGAGTATTACATTTTGAGGCATGGTGGTTGGCTCGCCCTATTTGGACTGCAAAGCTTTTTCTAGTTCTTGCCTTGTTTATTTATCTGCTCATTCAACTTAAGGATCAATTCCATAAGTTCTTCCTCATATTGTTTCTCAATTAGTTCTGCAGTTTTGGATGTATGAGAGGAGGGAGTTTAAGTCGTTTCCTGAGTGTAGCAATTTGCTCATTCTTTTTCTTTATGAAACTTTTAGCTACTTTAACATATTTGGGATCACGTCCAATTTCAATTACCAGGTCTTCCAATGACTTTATCCGGGTGTCCTTAGCCTAAGAAGAGGCTTTTTGCAACTGTAGCTATGATGTAGTACTACTTAGAGAATTTTGCAACTGATGTGCAGTGATGGATTTACTATTCAATGTGGAATAGACCATCTCACCTATTTTCTTATGGAGTTCAACCTGATCAATTGGGTGGATGTCTCTTGCAAGGACTTCAATTTTTTTTTACATGTAATCAGCCATGGACATTGGTTGTTGTATTGTTGGCTTCAAAAAGCTCATATGCATATTTCCCTCTTTGATGCAAAGGCTGACATCAACCTTATCTAATTTGTAGGAGCCATTTCTAGATATTTGGCATAGGTTTGAGCTTTGAGTTGCTCATTCCTAGCCTTAATCTCTTTGTACTTTTCCTTCAAATCATGGTTTTTCTCTGAAACTGTCCTTAGTGATGACACTTCTATACTTTGATGCCTGCTTAGAACCTGTGTTTGAGAGGTAGATGGTGTCTCCCCTGCTAGTGTTGTCTGCACTGTGTCACTTCTTGTCTCTTAATATTCTTGCTCGGACAGAGGATTCAATCTCTGCCTCTTCACATATACTTGGTCCAATGGCACTATAGAGGGGCTAGTCTCATTCCTCGTTCTTTTTTGAATTCACTCCTCATTAAGAGGAGTCTACAATACTGGAGGGTTGCCCATGTTTGTATTAATTTGTGTCAACTCCTCAGAAATTCTCTATGATCCTGAATCTTTCCCCATCTTGAAGTCTTCGGTTGTCCTGATGTCTATGCACTATGCTCTTGTGTTGGTCTCTGTGAAGATTCTTCAGGCACCTGTACAAAGGAATCTGGATCAAGTCTTTTCTCCAAATCTTTCATTACATTTTCTACTTCAACTTGTGCACTATCTTGTTTAATGAGTGTTCCTTCCACCCATTCATTTTGATTTGCATATTGTTCTATCTCTGGAATTGTATGATGAATGTAGGGGGATAGCTTATACTTTTGCCTTCTATCACAGATGAAGCTGTGAGGGTCATAAGGCCAGATGAAACTCTTTTTCAATATCATTCTCTCAAGGATTTCCTCTACCTCTTTTCCTGCTTTTCTTTTGTTACAAATAAATGGGCCTAGGTGATCCTTTATCCTTAACTGAGCTTGCTTCTTAGCCTTCATAAAGTGGATTACATCATAGTTGACCATTTTCCTATAGTACTCCAGGGAAAATAATCTCATGGGAAGGTGTTTGGGCAGTTTAGAGGGATGGAGTTCACACCCATAAATCCTGATCTTGGTATGGTTCTGGTACAAGTACTAGTCCCCAACCTTGTATTGCTTGGATAACTTAAGAATTCTCTTAATAGCATCACTGATTGTAGGAGGGGGACTTCCTATCAACATGGTAGTTACTGTATGCACAAATTGATCAATAAAATTTGTAAAAGGATAGGGAGAAGAAGGTGAATTTTGAAAAATGGAAGTCCAGAAGATGACTGACCTTGGGTTCCCTCTAGTGTTAAGCTTTTGTATAGAGAAATGGAATTTATCAGATTGGTAGTAGAGGAAAGGATGATACAGGACTGAAGAATATTTAAATACCCTCTCATTCTCTAATCTCATGAATTGGTTATGCATCTTATCAGAAATGAATGTAGCATAGTCAAATTTGGCTACAGGAGGTTGACCAGGGGTGAAAATAGACATGTAGGCTAAAATCAACTCATCTACATACTCACTAGTAGTAAAACCCAAAATGCAAGCAATTATAGTGATGATATCCTGGCCCAGGCTTGTAAAGAATCTTGACATATAAGGATGGGGTTCTTTTGGCCTATATTTTTCTTCCATGAAAGTCTGACAGACTTGGTTAATTTCAGAATTGGATAGCCTTGAAGATTTTTCAAGTAAATCGACAATAGAAAGGGGAGTGAGGTCCTGGCTAGGCTATAATTGCAACATTTCATTTATAGACTCAGCTGTAATGGTGAAAAGCACTTTTTGATCAGGCGACATTATAGCTCTAATATTGGGGTTGTAGTTTGCATGGCATTGGTGGACAATATTAGGGAAAATATGGATAGTGGGGAATTGATATTTAGGTAGGTTTGATTCCCAAAGACCTATTCTTCAGCATTGTTCAGGTAACTATCTCGATACTTCCAGTGTAGCTTCAAGGGGGCTTCTTCAAAAGTAAGGTCCTTCATTTGAAAATCTTTATCGGCCAAGGGACGGTGGTCCAAATCCCTGTGGGGACTAGTGATTGGTGTGACATTTAGGGTGACAGGAGCTTCCATCCTTGGCTCTTGTGTATTCAAGGAAGATAGTTGGGGTTTTCCAAGATTTTCAAATAAAAAAAGGGTGCTTGGGGAAGGCTTGGGGCTAAGAAACAGCTTAATTGTACTGAATTAATTGAGTTTAGAGTAGTTTGGTGGAGACTTCAATACAAAAACAGGGGCTTTGAGAAGGAAATGCGGTAAAGACATTTTTATGGTCGACTAAAGGGACAAATGGCTATGGTGAATGCTTTACTGGTTGCACACAGTAGTCTGCAGTGGCCTGGAGTTCAACAACAGATACTGGTTGATGGTTGGGAATAGGTTGTTGGTCAAGACATACTCTGTGCATGGAAGGCAGCAGTTTCCTTTCTCAGTAAAAAGGGAAAACAATGAGTAATTTTTTTATGCACAAATTCAATGGCTTTTGGTGGGTGAATTTGAAAATGATAGTAGAAGTTAATTAACCAATGGGACACTTTGTCGTTTAGTGCAGGCGGTAAGCAGGAGTGATAATGGTTTTCATCACACAACTTTTGGGAGGTTGGTGGTTTTGGCAGAGGGTCAAGCAATGCCACAAATTGAATTAAATGTAGCATCGGTGGAAAGTCAAAACATCTTATATCGCATGGTTAATGTTCAACCAAAAGTCCCGCGCGATATGAGCGAGAGTCGTCAAATGAGGGAAGGCAGATCGTACGATAGTCGGCAGCGGAAAGTGTGAAGGAGTTAATGGAGGGGGCCTGATGGCATAATTAACATAATTAACTTGACTTTAATTATTTCAAGGATGATATGATTGGATGAATGAAGGATTAATAATTTTAATGATATCGGGGGTGATTGTATTGGTGGAGAGGCTACTAATTAATTCAGATGACTAACTAATCCCTTTTCAATACGTCGGCGGTTTTGGCTTTTAATTAATCGTGGTTTGATTAATTAATCCAAATTAAGTAACTTTATTATGGTTTATTTTTCAAACCATCAGGAAGGGATATTTATTTACTCTGGGATTTTATTAATAATAGGGGAAAGGGTAATTTGTTTCAGGAGTTAAATAAATAATAAGAATTAAGGATTAGTATGACCATGGAACAAGAAAATGCGCTAAGGAAATGTTTCCGAAAATACATTCATCATCCAACATTATGACTTAGGCTAAAATGTGTTTTGGCGGGTTTTATAAAGAACCTTTTATTTTTCCTAACTAAAAGAGTGATTTTACCTTAGGAAAACAATCTGAAGGGGAAGGAATGAATTATCAAGGGGTGAATTTTGATGAAGGAGTTTTAGCAATTAGGCCTTGCAAGTTATTGGGCTGAGGGTCCGGTCCCTCCAGAAGTTAGAGAAACGCTATGAGCCCCTTTAACTTTCAGGTTGTTGGTGCCTTTAGTACTTATGGGAAATTAATAAAATTTAGGGAAGAAATGAGTGAGAAAGTTAATTAGTTTGACTTTTGACCATGTTGTAAATGTCTTCATTGTCATCCATATATTTAAGTGCTTTTGATGATGAAAGTATATGACTTGATATCTAGATAATCATTCATCATACATAATTTTGCAACCATTCATCTACTTACCCTACCTACTTATCCTACCATTTTTTCTTCTTTTATTGGGGTGCACTTAAACTGGAAAACCCTTATCAAACCTTTTCTTTTCTTTTACAATGGTATTCTAACTAAGTCTAACCTTATTACATCCAAAGGTTCAGATTAAACTGTTGAGCATCCTTTTATTCACTCTACTTATCTACTTATCTGCCAAGATTAAACAGTTTGGTCAGATTTTATTCTCTATCTCTAAGCATGATATTCAAAACATGGAATAACCAAGATTAAACTATTTGGTTACCATGGCTTGTGGCATAAGTAACAAGTTGCACATAATCATTATTATGCATAAAAGTAAACATAGTAGTGGCATTTGGACTAGCACACTTTCATGGTCTTTTTATTTTTCTTGTGGTTCATTTTTTATTTTTTATGACCTTTTCATTCTTTTTGTCCTTTTATTATTTTTCTAGGACATACCCTCTTTACCTTTTTTAATTTTTTATTTTGAATATGGAAAACATTTGCAATGAGCAAAGGTATGTAAATATTTCAGAGCTAAACGAAGTCAATCATGATATATGACACATATTGGTATATGAACATAACATAGTGTATAAAGGTACAAAAGGGGCCTATTCTTACTATTGTTATGATATACGACTTTGTGGGCACATCTTGATATTTTTGGTAGCTATGAAAATGTATCAAACAAGTGGGAAAACATCTAGGAAGGACTTACCTAAGCCCACTTTTGGGGGCATAATGACAATAATACAATAGCCATGAAAAGTGGTAAAGACAAGAGGTTGTCCTCCTACACTCTAGTTATGCAAGAAAAATGCATGTTTAAAATTATGATAGGTCATTCTTTGTGAAAAATATGGAGTAGTAAAATAAGTAAGTGGATTTTTAATTTTCATTATCATAACATAAATGACCTTAAAAGAATTTAGAAATTTCATGCCTTTAAATTTAATAAAAGAAACTTTGGATGGGATCTATATTACCTGGGACACCCAGTAATTAAGGGGACCTTTTTTTATTTTTATGATGTTTTAACCATGTACAAAAATTACCTACATACGAATTCTAAAAACAGAAAAGAAACAATGGTGAGAGCATAAAACATAAAACAAATATACACAGATGTTTTCCCCTGGATCCCAAAACTGGGACTGCCATATTGATTTTTCATTATATTCCTTTCAATGTTACAATAAATATATATGCATTTCGAAGCATCCATAAACCCCAATCCATTAGCCCTAGATTAGAACATAATTGTAGTTCCCTTTACTCGATCTACAAAATACCATGGACAGAAAACCATCATGCCCAAAACCATGTGTGAAATCCATGCACAAAACCATAGGTAGGTATGCCCACCTAATATAGGGTCCAAAAAAAATTCATCGCCCTGCCCAAGACCCCATGCAAGGGGGCTACCACCCCCCTGCATACCCCCCGATAAGGCGGGCAACTGCCCCCATTGTGACCCCCTGACAATGCCCGATGCAACGTACAGGGGGGGGGGGGATATCACCCCCAATGTGATCACCCTGCACATGGTGTAGTTGTGAAAATAATATATCACCACACAACATTATCCCACTTGTTGTTTTCTTTGCACATGGGGCCACATGAGAGCTTAATCATTTATCCATTCCTGCAACAACCATTGTTCCTCTACACAAGAAAACTTCTCAGTGCGCATAGACTTTGTTAATGCATTTGCAGTATTCTTCAAAGTGTCCACCTTTACCAACAACACCTTTTTTCGCTCAACCATATGCCTCACAAAGTGATACTGAACATCAATGTGATTTATCTTTTAATGATAAGTAGGGTTATTTTGCAAAAAAATTGCACTTTGATTGTCATAGTCTATATTTATAGCTCGTTGTACAAACCCCATAGTTTGAACATAATATCTACAACCAAACGTCTTCCTTTCTTGCATGAGTGGCTTCCACGTATTCTACCTGTGTAGATGAAAGTGCCAATACAGATTGTCCTTACTCATCTAGCTAACTACACCTCCAAAGAGGTTAATCACATACCCACTTGTAGATCTTCTCTCATCCAGATCTCTAGCCCAGTTTTCATTAACAAAGCCATGGATGTTCAAAAATCAGTCCCATTTTGGTCTCCCTTGGTAGCATAAACCATAATCATTAGTGCCACACAAATACCTGAAAATTCGCTTCATTGTTGTCCAATGCTCCTTCCCTCGTTTTTAGATAAACTTATGCAATGATCTCATTACATGTGCAATGTCTCATCTAGTATAGACCATTGCATACAACATGCTACTGATTGCACTTGCATATGGAACATGGGACATGGCCTCTTCCTCTTCTTTTGTCTTGGGACACTATTTAGCAGATAACTTTACACCTAGAGGAATACGAACCTTCACCAGTTTACTATCTTGCATATTAAATCTCTACAGTATTGTCTCGACATACTTGCTCTCAGGTTTAACCAAATCTTCCTCTTTGCCTGATCTCATTTAATTTTCATGCCCAAAATATAGTTTGCAGCACCAAGATCTTTCATGTCGAATTTGGAGGACAATTGGGTCTTCAAATCTTGGATAATTTCTTTTTCATTTCCAACTAGCAACATATCATCCATATACATGACGAGATAGGTAACACAGTCACCAATTAATTTAAAATACACATAGAGATCTTCTTTGATTATTGTGAAGCCAAGTCCCCATATAGATATATCAAATTTATGATACTACATCCTTGGTGATTGTTTTAACCCATAAATAGACTTTTCTAACTTGCATACTAGTTCTTTCTTACCCTTCACCGGAAAGCCTTCAGGTTGCTTTATGCAGATCTCTTCTTTCATATCCTCGTGAAGAAATTATGGCTTTACATCCATCTGCTCTACCTCAAAATAAAAAGAAGCACCAACAGATAAAAGTAATCTAATAGAAGCTACCTTTGCAACATGAGAAAAAATATCACCAAAATCAATTCCCAGCACCTGGGAATAAACTTTTTCTACCAATCGAGCTTTTTATTTCCCCACCCTTCCTTATGCATTCATCTTCTGATTGAACACCCATTGGCTTCCCATGGGTTTCCTTCTAGCAGGAGTCTCCACCAGATCCCAAGCCTCATTTTTGTGGAAAGATACCATTTCATCAACTATGACCTATTTCCAAAGTTTTTCATCCTCTGAATCTACTGCTTCCCTCACAATTATGGGATCATCATTAGTAATAGATAAAGTAAAAATTGAACAGAAAGTAGATGAACTATACCTTTTTGGTTGCCTTATTTCTCAAACTAATATTCTCACAACCGGGGGTTGTGGGTCTTCATCTTCCGATTCCTCTTCTGTTGTAGAGTCTGATTCTTCCTCCTTTAGCTCAAGCTCTATCTTCTCAGCTTCCTTTGATAGGAATTTATGTTTAATAACATTTCACCTTTACAAACACCACATATCGGCTATAGACAACCCTCCATGCTTATGGGTTCCAAATCCTATCACCTTTTAAACCATCCTTATACCCAATAAAGATGCACTTTTCAGATTTACTATCCAACTTTGTTCCTTTCTTCTTTGGAACATGTACATATGCATCACATCCAAATACCCTTAAATGTGAAATAGAAGGTTTCTTACCAGTTGATACCTCTTGTGGAGTCTTATCCTCCAACATTTATGAAGGTGATCTGTTGACTAGGTAACATGAAGTCTCCATTGTCTCTTCCCAGAATTCCTACCCTAACCTAACATGAATAAGCATGCTTCTTTCCCTTTCCATCAACATCTTTTCCATTCTTTATATAAATCCATTTTTATCAGGTGTGTATGGAATAGTCTTATGTCATGTTATACCATACCTCTTACAAAACTCTTCAAATTCCTTCTTGCAAAACTCTTTGTTGTCATCTATCCTCAACACCTTTATCTTCTTCCCTGTCTAGTTTACCATGTATTCATTTAGAAGAAATCTATAAATGATACATATTACATAGACTTATCGAGTGATGGAACTGACACAGGTCCAAACACATCACTGTGCACAAGCTCTAATATCTGTTTTTCCCTCTTAGCACGAGAAGGGAAACTCACCTGATTTTGCTTCCAACATACAAAATTCTCATAGAAATCAAAATCCGAAGAGCAATTAGACATACCTTCTATCATACCATTACCATGAAGTATTCGGAGGCCCTTCTCTCCAACATGTCCAATCGTTTAATGCCATAACATTGTCTTTTCTGTAGAGTCCACTAGATTTTCTACTCCACTTTCAGGAACCATGAAACTGTTACACCTATCAATAATAGTGCTACCTGGAAGCTTATAGAAAGATCCAATCCAAACTCCCCCCTTCAATACCAGTGCTCCCCAAATCATCTTGCATATATCTTTCTTGAACACTGTTTTTACACATGCATCATTCAACTTGCTTACATAAATTAGATTTATGTAAAATACAGGAATATGCAAAACACCCCGAAGTGTTCTAATCCTTCCACCTTGCAACTTCAACTTGAATTTTCTGTGACCGAAAATTCTAGCCTTCCCGTTATTCCCTAAGGAGACATCACCACCATCATATTTCTTATAGTTGTAAAACCACTACTTGTGGGGAGCGAAGTGAAAGAACACACCTGAATCAATAAACCATGCCTTATGATCTACATGTGTAGTTGAAGAAGAAGTCGAGTACACATCCCCACCTCATATGAGGTGATTTTTTCCTCTGCAAAAGGAGCATCATTACATCCCTTTCCTTTCTCGTGAGCTTTAGATTTAGAGTCTCTTTTGAACTGTCCTTCCTTTCCGCATTTCCATCACACCTTTATAGGTTTTCTTCGAGATTTAGATTTCCATTTAGATTTTGATCTCCCACTCGAGGACTTATTATTTTTTTGGTTCTAGGATCGTCCTCATATATATAAGGCATCACCATTCTAGCCCTCCATATTTTTCCATCTCATCTCCTCCGATATCAAGGATGAGATTATTTCATCAAACTGCAAGGCAACTGCATTTCTACCTATTGCAACAACCAAACTGTCACACGAATCTGGTAGAGAACACAACAAACTCATGCACTTATCTTCATCTAAAATTTTAATACCAAAAGATAACAACTAGCTTACCACAATATTAATTGTGTTCATATGCTTTGTCACCGAGTCTCCATCTTTCATCCTTAGGTTATACAACCTTTTCCGTAGGAAAAGTCTATTCACCAGAGACTTAGATTGGTACAAGGTCACCAACTTGCCCCACAAATCCTTCATTGAAGGTTCCCCTGATACACTCAACAATATTGAATATGAGACACAATCGTATTGTGATCTTTGCCTTTTCATCTAACTTTTCCCATTCTTTAGCTAACATTGTTGTTGGTTTAGTACTCGGATCTACTGCAACCCACTAATATTTATACACCAACAAATCTTCCATCTTGAGTTTCCACAACTCAAAACTCTGACCATTAAATTTCTCGAGCTCTATCTTTCCACTTCTCACCATATTCTTTCACCATAAGAATCAATCCCATAGATCTCCCACTAAAGAAGCACTACTGTAAGCCAAAGAAAAAACCCCTCAGTAGCAAAGCCATCCCCTTGAAGCCAAAACAACTCTGATTCCAAATGTAGGTTTTAACCTTGTACATAAAGTACTTGCATATGAATTATAGAAACGGAAAATAAACAATGGAGAGAGCATAAAAAATAAAACATATATACACAAAGATTTTCCCCTGGATCCGAAAACTGGGACTACCAGATAGATTTTTCATTCTATTCTTTTCAATTTTATGACACATATATATACCTACTGAAGCATCCATAAACCCCAATCTATTAACCATGCATTAAAACATAACCATAGTTCCCTTGATCATATGTACAAAATACCATGGACGGAAAAAACCATCATGCCCAAAACCATGTTTGAAATCGATGCACAAAACCATAGGTAGGTCCACCCACCTAATATAGTGTCAAAAAAAAAAATCTTGGGCTCTTCCTTTGACCCGGTATAGGGGGGATACCACCCCCCTTCATATTGTTTGACAGGGGGGGCAGTTGCCCCTTTGTGACCCCTCGACAACATCTCGTGTAACGTACAAGGGACTCTAACACTCCCCCGCACATGTTCTAGTCATGGAAAGAATATAACACAACCCAACAATAATAATGTTGCTGACCTTGTTGGGTGTGTGTGGATAAATTTGTTTGGGTGCAGGTGCCTGATCCTTTGGTCGAATGCATGAATTATAGGAGAATAAAGTTGTTTAGCATGTATGAAAAGAAGAAGGTATGAGCATGAAGTGAAGATAATAGTATGTTTTACTCTAAAAATTGAATCATTGTTTAAAATAAAGTGATGTGGAAGTCCTTTAGTATCGACGTGATTTTCACAAAAATGGAAGAAGAAATGCAAGACACATTTCCTTCCCAGCTTTAAAAAAAAATGGAGTTAGGAAAACACCGAGGGTGATGTTTATTAAAAGGGGGGGAATATAACACCCACATGTCTCTGCTGTTGAAACATTTACTATTTTTAGATATTGAGTTATTAGTTGATTTAATGGTGACGCAAGTCATGATGATACTTATGCAATGATGTAATTATTTTATTTTTATTTAAGTTAGTAAATAAATTTCTTGGAAAGGTTCAGTAAAGAGAATGAAGGTTTAGAAGACTTCATTCTAGCTTGGTAAAAGTTGTTGATGGTTAAGTCCAAGATGAACCCTCACTAAAAATATCCTCAAAATTGCTAGAAGAAAAAAACTAGAAAAAAATGGATTTAATATTGTAATATCCCTAGCATAAGCTACTGTAAAAACTTTTGTAAAATGAGTGTTGTTGAATAATTAAATATTATTAACTCTTATATGGATATTACAGGAAGAATAGTCTTCTAATTCATAATTACTAGAATATTACAAGTATTAATTATTAATTCTTATATTGAGAATAATTTATATTCTTCTATATAAATAAATTATATTTCCAAGCGAGTACATTTTATGAGTTTTGGAACTAATGAGTCATAGTTTTAGAAAAGCTATGGATAAGTCATATTTTTTCCATAGTTCTAAAGAAAATCTACCTTTAAAAAGCATAAGAGGTTTATAGACGATTTATTGAGTGATTGTAGCATCTAGAAAAATATGATTTTTGGAGTGATTTAAGGATCATTTATGGAGTGATTTTAGGATTTAGGAAAAATATGATTTAGGGACTGATTTATGTAATTCTTTTAGCATTAAGAAAAACTATTGCATTTTCTTAATTCTACTTCTTGTAATCCTATGGAAAAATATGATAAAAAATGGCCAAATTCATGTAGAATGAGATAAGAGAGAAATGAGTGTTTACAAATAACTATATGCACAAAATTGGTTGAATAGGATTTGGCTTCATGGGAAACTCAGTGCATGATTGCTTCATCACTTATCTAGCCACTGTTGGCTATAGTAGTGTGGCAGACATTATCAATTTGACCTAGAATATTGCATGAGGAGTCTAGTTGGACTGAGTGATTCAACACATGCATTAAAAGATAAGTAACTATTCACTTTTAAAATTATTGTCTTTTCTTATGTTGCATGAAGAAATAAGAAACAAATTTGTTTGCATGAAAATTTTCATATGATAAAGAGTCGAGATTATTTTATTGGGAAAACCTCCATTTACTTTCATGCATAGAGGTATAAGTGTTTTTTCATTGAATTCTTAAAATATTTCATGTGCATTAAATTCGTAAAAGATTTTCATAGCTAAATAATTGTGTGAATTGCAAGATTTATTGAAAATTTGGGTCCAAATATGTCTTCGCATCTCCCAAACTATGATGTATGTGTAAAACCTGGAAGATGATTTTGTAAATGAACCAGTTCTAACGAAAAGCCTCTTTAATATTTGAATCATTCACTTTTAAACTCTCAAAAATCATGTCCAATATTGATGGCTAAAACAAGAAATTATTTAATATTTAAATCTCGAAAATCAAGTTGCAAAGATTCATTCAAATCTTCCAAACCATGATAATTGTGTAAAAATAGTTAGAGATTTTTTTTAATGAATCTGTTTCCAACCATTTTTTTTCTTTAAAAAAAATCATTTTTAAATGTTCGGAAACTACACCCAAAGTTGATGACTAAAATAGGAAAAATCGAGTAAAACATAGTGTTGCGAGTTGATTTGCTAGCATGATAAGAATAGTTGTTTATATACATATAGAGATAAATATTGTGTTAACTTTCTTGAAAAAAAAATTGCATTTAAAAACAAATAACAATATTTTGGTATTTCTTGAAAATAAATAAGTTATTTGCATTCACAAAAATAGAACAATTAAGTTGATTTTTTTGAAAAGAAGTGCGTTATTCACATGCACAAAAATAAAACAATTATTTTGATAATTATTGAAAAGGAATTAAGTTATTTGATTGAAAAGATTACCGAGGATGTTGTCATGATGCATATGCATTAAAGTGTTAAACATAAATATTGGACTCCTAAAGAGAATATGTGTGTATGTGCATAAGAATAATATCTAGTATATTGTATCTCCTAGAAATTAATAGGTCATTTTATGTGCATGGGAAGCTTGAGTCATGCAGAAAGAGACAAGTAGATTTTTTAGAAAGAGTTCACATAAAACCATTGCATAAAACACTATTAGATGTGTTATTTGAGAAGAATTTGTTATTGATGTTATTTCTTGAGGAAATATTACATATTTGTCTAGTGTGTGAAATGATGAAAAAATATTTTGTATTTCATGCATAATAGCTAGTGAGTTAGCTGACTCTTGGAAAAAGAATAATAATTATGCTAGATTCCTGGAAATAAATAAATAAAATATATATATAATATATAATAAATATATTAATATATATTATATATATATTATATATATATATATATAATATTATATATATAATATAATCAGGTATTGTTATTGATTGCTAAAAAAAAGAGAAAGAAAAGCATATCCTTGTATGCATTATTGGATTAGAGCTTTGGAAAGGAAAACTAGTAATCGCATGCTTTATTGTGTTAGGATTCATTTAAAAGGTTATTTGGAGAAACATATACACTTACATGCATGGAAAAATATAGTTTTGGTATTATATTTACGGAGAAAGGGAAGGTGCAATCGTATAATATTGATTTTTTTAACCTTCTTTTGTGAAAAATAATATGCATTTGCACACCTGAAGGGATTAGCTATGGTATTATCTTTCTTTTGGGTGGAGAGTATATATAGTTGTTTCGATAGATATTTTGGTAAGAGGAAAATGTCTCTTTGCATGAATGAAAGAATTGTGTGTTTGATCCCTTGGAAAAGAAATGTGTTTGTTTTCCATGAAATATATATATATATATATATACAAGGATGTATTTGTTATGTTAGAATTGCTAAAAAACAAGAGAAGGGAAAAGCATATCCTTGTATGCATTATTGGATTAGAGCTTTGGAGAGGAAAACTAGTAATCACATGCTTTATTGTGTTAGGATTCTTTTAAAAGGTTATTTGGAGAAACATATACACTTGCATGCATGAAAAAATATAGTTTTGGTATTATATTTATGGAGAAAGGGAAGGTGCAATCATATAATATTGACTGTGTTAGCCTTCTTTTGCGAAAAATAATATGCATTTGCACACCTAAACGGATTAGCTATGGTATTAGCTTTCTTTTGGGAGAAGAGTATATATAGTTGTTTCGATAGATATTTTGGTAAGAGGAAAATGTCTCTTTGCATGAATGAAAGAATTGTGTATTTGATCCCTTGGAAAAGGAACGTGTTTGTTTTCCACGAAAAATTTCGTTGGTTTCATTTGGAAAGAAATATATGTTTCACATGAAAGAAGAACAAGACATCATGTTATTTTTTGTTGGAGAGGACAAGTAGTTGCATGCAACAAATTATAACTACTATGTTAACTTTGTTTGGAATAGAGCTTGCATTTTATATATAATAGACATTGTGAATAACGCTCTTGTGGAAAAGATGTTTCTGGAAAATAACATGCATTCACATAAATGAGTATAAAAAAAATTGTGTTAATCCCTTTGGAAAAGAAAACATAATAGTAGGAACAAATCAAACTTCTTATTGGTCTAGTTCGCTTGAAAGCTTGTTATGCATTTTCATGCACAACAACAATTTCTAGTATTAGCCTCCATTTAGAAAGAATATGAAAGTGCATGCAAGATTATGTTAGTGTTTTGTTGGAAGATGACGCTTGATAGTTATTTTCTTGTTACTAATGCATGTGCAATGAAGCTAAAGAAGACATTTTCTCACATTATGTTTATGTTTTATGCATGCACAAAAATAGATATTGAAGTGTCACCAATAAATATTGATTATTGGTTTATTAATATTTTATCTAATCATGATTCAAGTGTGGTGACGACAAAAATGAAAGGAAATGATGGTGAATTGTGAAAAGGATACTTTAAGTTTAACATTGTGGTAGATAAATATTTGTTGGTCCATGCATATTGAGGAATTCCAACTAGAGGATGGTCCAAGAATGGAAATAGTCTGACCGCAAAGATAGAGATCTAGGATTTGTGGGTAAATGATATCATGATGATTGTAATAGCATATAGCTAGTTATGTTTCATTTAAGATGATTTTCCTATGTAATATTTTATAAAAATGGTCAAGAGATGGAGTACCTTATAACCATTGAGTGAGGGATGAACACTCTCATGAGCATTTAATAATAAAATTGAACGTTTGTTGGTTTTCACTCTACAACGTTTTCACTCTACAAGGTTTTCACCCTACAGAGTTTTCTGGGTATATTGATGTCTAATGATGTGATTGTTTATTGTGCCACTTTTATTATGTTAATTTCTTTCGTGATTTGATGTTTATATTATTAGGTATGTGATTTACTAACTAAGTTAAAATAATGATGGAATCGATGCATAATTACAATAAGAAATTTAAGTTAATAGGCTACAACAATGGAAATTAATGGATGTGTAACTCACTATACTTTTAGTAAATATTTATCTAAGTAATGATGATAGTTACTCTAATTGTCATTGATGGAATTTAAAAAGTAATGTAGAATGTTACACATTGGTAAATGTTTAAAAAAGCTAACTCCATGCATTTCCCTGTGAGGTTACTAAGGGATGTTACAAATAATGATGGGAGAGAAAGATAATATTAAATCACTTATTTGGAGAAAGATACTAATTCAAGGTGGAATGAATCATTTCGGTAGAAAAGGGAAGGCTTTAAAGAAAAAGAAAAACAAAAAAACAAAAAGGGCTAGGAAAAAAGGTTGACACCTTGAAGCAAGACGCTGCAAAAATATGCTGCAAAGAAAGTTATAAAATAAAACCACAACTAAATCAAAGAGATTTTTGGTTCATGAGAAAAAGGAAGTCTTAGCTCGAGGGAAACAAGCGAAGGATGTTTGTGGTTGGGAGGAATGTACTATATTCCTGAGCATGATTCCAAGTAGACTAGATGGCTATTAATTCCGGTGATATTGTTGTGGTTACTCGATTGTTTTTTTATGTTCCAACTTGTGAAAGGATGCATATTTTATTGGTATTATAAGGTTTAGAAATTAGGGAAATAATTGTGTAATTTTGTTAGTTGTGTTGTCCTCTAGTTCCTTAATATGTATACATGTGAGTACACATATTTTGTTCTGCCTAATAATGTTATTGGCTACATGCAATCATGTGGTTATTCATAGAAGAAAAAAAGTCTCTAGTTATTCATAGAAGAAAAGAAGTATGTAGGAAGGTATACGTTGTGATAAATGTTAGTAATACTCAATCTATGTTTATTTGTGGGAAATATGCAATTGAAGAATACGTCTATAAAAAAATCAATGTTGTTTTTCAATTATGGGATGGATAGAAGAGAGAAGGTAACAATATTAAAGATTTTTTAATGAACTATGTTACAATTGATTCACAAAATTATTATGAATACACATTATCTATGTGAAATCGATTCTTAGAAAAATATAAGTTGTGGTTACAAGTCTAGTCAATAACTATACAGATTCGGTGCATTATTATGTACATGCACTTTTGAAATTGGAATGATATAATTTTTTGTGGGAATG
>APFE030345911.1:231173-255423 GCA_000404065.3 Pinus taeda
CCTATGCAGACTAGGTCTTTAGGAGGTGCATATTACTTTCTACTGTTTATAGATGATTGCACTAGGTTCTCTTGGGTGTATTTTTTAAGCAACAAGAGTCAAGCTTTCAGATATTTTAAAGAATTTAAAGTGATGATAGAGAACCAAACAACAAAGAAGATAAAAATTCTCTTCTCAGATCAAGGGGGGGAATACAGGTTAAATGAGTTCATGAACTTCTGCAAGCAGCATGGGATTATACAACAGTTTACAATGCCACACACTCCACAGTAGAATGGAGTAGCAGAACACAAGAACAGGACCCTTGTGGAGTGTGCCAGAAGCATGCTTCAAGGTAAGGGCATTTCTAATGGTCTTTGGGCAGAAGCCATTAATACTGCTGTTTATTTAAAGAATAGGAGTCCCACCAAATTTTTAGGCTTCAAAACCCCTTTTGAAGAATTGTTTGGACTCAAACCAGCAGTTGATCATCTGAGAATATTTGGATCTAAAGCTTTTGGTCATGTACCGAAACCAGATAGGAAAAATCTAGATCCCAAAGCCTTGAAATGCATATTTGTAGGATATGGCACAAAGTATAAAGCATACAAATTATATAATCCTGTGACTCATAAAGTGTTTGCAAGCAGAGATGTTATATTTCATGAACAAATAGAAGATGGAAAGAAAGACTCTGATGATGAAATCCATATTCCATTTTTGATAGAACTAAACAGTGAAGATGAAGAAGAACAGATGCAGGAGTACGAGCAGAAATAGGAAGAAGCAACATCAGATGGCATAATAAGTAATGATACAGGCCTGGACAGTACTGAAACAAAAAGAGTTGAGGTAAGTTCTTTACCTAGAAGATCAGGTAGAAAGACTAGACTACCTGCAAAACTTAGAGACTATGCTTTAATGACCAAGATTTTGAACATTGTAGAACCCTTAAATTATGAAGAAGCAAGTAGATCAGATGAATGGAGGGCTGCAATGCATGAAGAAATGGAATCCATATATAGAAACCATACTTGGGACTTAGTTGAGCTGCGAGAAGGAAAAACCCCTATAGGTTGTAAGTGGTTGTATAAACCTAAGATAAATGCATATGGTACTGTACAAAAATTCAAAGCAAGACCGGTAGCAAAGGGTTATTCACAACAGGAAGGAATTGATTTCGATGACATCTTTGCCCCTATAGCCAAACTTAATACAATTAGAATGCTAATCTGTTTAGCAACAAAACATAAATGGAATCTACACCAGTTAGATGTTAAATATGCATTATCGAATGGGGAATTAAAAGAAGAAATATATTTAGTACAGCCTCCTGGATTTGTGAAAAAGGGGCAAGAGCATTTAGTGTGTAAACAGCATAAGGCACTCTATGGATTGAAACAAGCACCCAGGTCATGGTATGATAAAATTGATTCATTTTTTGTTCAGCATAGTTTCCACAAGAGCCTCAACAATCCAAATCTGTACACCAAGATAAATAAACAGAGGCAAATCATTTTGATTTCTTTGTATGTAGATGCATTATAATAACAGGGAATGCAAATAGTTTAATCAAAGAAATCAAGCAGCAAATGTCACAGGAATTTGAAATGAAAGACCTTGGCGATCTTCATTATTGCCTAGGATTGGAAGTGTGGAAAGATTCTGGTCAAAATTTTCTAACTCAAGGAAAGTATGCTAGAAACCTGTTGGAAAGATTTAGAATGGAACAGTGTAAAACAGTAGCAACACCATTGCAACAGAACCTCAAGTTAAGCAGTGACGATGGCACAAAACAAGTGGATGCCACTTTGTATAGATACCTAGTGGGAAGTCTGATATATCTTACAACAACTAGGCCTAATTTGGCATACTCTGTTAGTGTGCTGAGCCAGTTTATGTCTAGACCACTTGACAGTCACTGGAATGCAGCGAAATGTGTGTTGAGGTACCTTAGTGGTACTTGTAATTACGGTATTTTATACACTGACAGTTCTGATGTTACTTTAGCAGGTTATTCTGATTTTGATTGGGCAGTTAACTTGGACGATCGTAGATCCATCACAGGTTATGCATTTAACATCGGATCCGGGGTTATTTCATGGTGCAGCAAAAAGCAAAGCACTGTAGCATTATTGTCATGTGAAGCAGAGTACCAGGAGTTGTGTGCAGCTACATGCGAAACCATTTGGTTGAGGAGATTACTTAATGATGCAGACGAAGGTCAAAAAGCAGCAACCAGCATCAAAACAGACAATCAAAGCACAATAAATCTTGCATACAATCTATTTTTCCATAAGAATACTAAACATATTGATACTCAGTTTCACTTTGTACGGGAAAAGATACACTCTAAGGAAATTTGTGTGGATTATTGTAATACCTGTGATAATTTAGCTGACATTTTTACTAAGCCTCTAGGGCGAATAAAGTTTGAGTTACTTAGAGGGATGTTAGGTGTGCACAATAACCTTTTCTTCATTAAGGGGGGGAGTTAGAAATAATGAAGAAATGGTTATGTGGTTGTAACGTTACCTCTTACTTTAGGAGTTGATCCTAGAATTTAGGAGGTTGGTTTCAACTACCTATTTTTCAGTCATGTATTTAATATGTAATATTTATTCATTGTTTGTATTGAGTGAATGAGAGAGAGAGAGTCTCCTCCTTGTATGAGTGCAGTCTCCAGGTGATGTACACACCTGTGAGCTGCAACTCCTTCTGATTAATTCAAGTTTCATTATTTTTATCTTAATATAAACTTCATTATAACCATTAAGACCCCACGCTGAAAACTTTGTTGACAATCACAGTGATAACTGTGATTTTTATCAAACTCTCACTGAGTTGAATATAACCAAGGAAGAATACCATTAAATAAATTTTGTAAAAGGGTGTGAAGAACCCTAGTTGACAGGCATCAAGCCTTAAGTACAAGCATACTGAATTAAGGAGTTTAAGAAGGATGCCGACCTATAGAATGTTGAAGCCAAAATCAAGGTCTCGTAAAGAAAAACATGAAACCATTGATAACTCCACTCCCTTAGGAGACCGAAATACATACATGTAATTAGACTGTTAACTCCACTCTCTTAGGAGATTGAAATATATATATTTAATTAGACTATTATAGGTACGAGTCAAATCCCTTAAGAAATCAAGAATAGAATTTAGGATTAGAATTATGGATACTACAGTAAGAGCATACTAGTAAGGTTTATGTCCATGCATGTACAATGACCAGGTAGCCACCAAAAACAAGAAGATTAAAAAGAAAAGAGGGGAA
Organism: Pinus taeda; assembly: GCA_000404065.3. NCBI lineage: Eukaryota > Viridiplantae > Streptophyta > Pinopsida > Pinales > Pinaceae > Pinus > Pinus taeda. The sequence continues at coordinate 234,436 of APFE030345911.1, forward strand.
ATTTGTCCTCATTCATTGTGAACATTCTAATACGAAAGTTTATACATAATTTCTACCAACCAAAAGTTGAATCTGTCAAAAATGGAGCCAAACACTCTCAATATACAATGGGTTCAGGCAGAATAAAAAATGGTGGAAACCAATTTCCCATATTAATATTTTAAGGTTAAGAAACTACTAATAACACTAAAGGGAAGAGTTATGTCGACAAATTAGCTTCTCATTAACAATAATATAGCAAGAATGCTCCAATATATCCTAAGCAAGTAATGGGACTCTCCAAAGGAAAACATTCACTAAATTCTGAGTTGGATGAAGGAAATAAAAGAAAATATAAATGTGTCACCTGTAAATGGATTAGAAACCCTAGTGGCTCAACTAAAGTCCCTATGATTTCCATGCAACGGTCGCATTGTGTGTCATTCCTAAAAAAAAAAGGGGGCAGTTCAACAACCAGGTGATATCTCATTCACAAGTTGAAGTATAGAATTAAAGTAATGAACAAAACAAATTTTTTCCAGTTATACAGTACATCTGTGAGGAACGAAAAATCCCCAACTTAGCCCTAATATTACCAATGTTTCATTCTATCGATTTACAGGTTCAAACAAGTGAAAAAGACCATAAAACACCCAAATAGGGCCCTCAATATCTTGTAAAACCATGATACCCTGCTTTTGTAACTCCAATAGAAAAAGGTTGGGAACGATGGGGAAACAAGTTGGGTAAGTCGATTAGGGTTAACCTTAGTCGATCTCCACGCTATAATTTTACAGAAATATCTCCATCATTGAAGGGTTGAGTGCTCAAGGTCAGACAAGTGTTTTCATGTGGCACTATTGTATCTTGCCAAAGGTTTAATGATGCATGGGTGGAGTACAAACTCATTCCACATTATAAAAACCTAAATAGATGCCAATTTCCAAAATAACTTCGATATGTATATAGAAGAGTGCAATACCATATAGAGTGATCATAGACATTATGGTAGGGAACAATATAAGGTTTTGAGTCATTCTTACATATAGCTAAAGTGGATCAAAATTTTAATGAGGGTAATTCCAAGCGTTCGGGTTATAAACCATGATTGGATGGTGGGAAAAGTAAATAGAAATTAAAATTTGGGTTGTCAAAAATCTAGAGCTCACATTTGGAAATTAAGTGAATGGAAGTAATGAAATGATAAATGTCATTCATAACTCTTATAGACCAATTGGTCAGTAACATAAAATAAGAAACATGAAAAACACAAATGATAGAGACATCATTCATTCTTTTGAGTGAGAGGGAAACCTTAATAGTTCTCAAATATGAATTCATAATATCTTGTTCTAGTAGGAAAAGTATTGATTCTCAATATTTCAAATGTAATAAGGAGGATCCAGAGATACTGAAATTATGCCTAAATATCATACGAAATTCTAGAAGTCATCTAAGAAATATAGTGCAACCAATGTATCATAGAATATAGTAAATATGATGACACTAATTGATATTTAAAAAAAATGGGTATGTGAAAAGAGAGGTATGTGACAATCCATGTAGAGCGAACGAGGGTAGAGGGACCGAGGGTAGAGGGACAAAGAAGAGAATATACATGGGATATTTCATAAAATTATCTCTCTTTGGCTTCGTTCAAGCATAAGGTTATGCTAATAGTGTGATTGATAAGATCTTGGAGAAGAAAAATGCTAGTGAAGGGAATGTTGATGCATAAATGTATGAGTTGTTGAAACTTGCTAAACAATCAAAATATCTTCTAGGGTGGAAGACTTAGAGATGTTATGTGCATTTCTCTGTATAATTTTTTTATAAAGGTAACAATTTAAGTAGTATCTTGGACAGTGTTTATGCCCTTCCTATATCTGTATCCATATTTAAAGTTTCATGAAGAAAATGTGTAGAGGAAGGACTCAACGAATACAACGCAAAATATGCCAAGCATGATATTTGGGAAACGACCAACATGCTCTTTATAATTCAAATTATTACTGTAATTTGATTGTAAGAGTCCATATATTTATGGAGTCATAAGGCGATGACTTTCTTGGGAAGAAACAACATAATTATCGGAACTTGAAAATGCCATTTTTTTGGTAAGTTACTAGTTAAATTGCATTGTAAATGGGTGCATTGTCAGTGAAAGAAGACACCCATATTGAGTTCCGTGAATTAAGGATCTTATTCTTTTATCTTCAACCATGTGAACACTATATAAACATATTCATCCTCTCACTTTGTATCGAACAAGAGGGGATTGACATTGAGGCTTCTTGTCTTTCTAAGCCCTATTATTCAAACATGCACATCCAAGCCTAAGTAATAGTGATATTATGTTCTCACCTTGTATCTGATAGGGGAAAATTAATGATCATCTACAATTTTTGAAGATCCTAAGCCATAGACCAAGAATTAGTGAAATTAGAGCCTAAAGCCTAAACCTGAATCAATGTTACAACTCGAGTCAAAGCATGATTCAATTTATGTTCATCTTCAAACCACAATTGGGAGCACTTCCTCTACCACAAGAATTAAACCTCTAGCCATATTTGGAAGAGTTTTGGGAACTACGGTAATTATTCCAAAGTTTGTGGTTAATCTTAAAACATCGCAAGTTGATACCTCCCTTTTCTAGGTTGATGATCTCCCTTTTCAAAACATTAGGGACACTTCCTCTACCATAACACTAACAACTTCTTGCCATATTTGGAATTGTTTAAGGAATTGCACTACGTGTTCCAGGTTGAAACTTCAATGTTCTCCCTCCTCAAAGCATTAGGGAGAACTTCCTGTAGCATAATCCTTTAGCTTCTTCCCTGATTTGGAAGAGGTCCAGGAACTACACTAAGAATTCTAGTGTTCGTGGTCATCCTGTTATAAACATATTTGGGCACTGCAACCCCAATAATATATGTCCATAAACCAAGGGTTTATAAGTCACTAAAAGTGTTGTTTCACACCCCAAGGTAGCAATGTCAGCTGATTACATCATCTCCCAGAAGTTCTCCATGGAAAACTGCTCAGAACTAGTTAAAACTGGACCATATAGACTGCTCAATGTTAAGGGTGTGATGCCTCTCACTTGCCACATGCAAAAAGTGCAATGCATATTGGAAAGCCCTTATATAGGGTGTGATGGGTGAGAGTAGACAAATGGTAGAGACAGTTTGCAAGGTGGATGATGATGGAATCTTCCAGAAACTTCTCCTGTGACACTTGCCTCTCTGAATTCACCCAGGGATGAGTAAGAGATCATGAATCTCCAAGTAGAACCAAGAACTATCAGAGAGAGGACACCAATCAAAATCCCAGAAGTTGACACACCCCCTCTAAACATATATATATGGATCCCTCATCCTAGAGATGCAGAGGTTGAAATCTTGTATTTGCTAAGTAAGTGTTGTTGGTTTCTTGGTGGACTATCATAGTGTTGGGTGATCTAGGCTTTTCATGAGGTGAAGAAGGGCTTTTATGTTGGGAGAATGATGTTGGGTCAGATCAATGGGTTGTAATCCTCTCTTCTACTCTTTCTATCAATAAAGCTATTTCAGTTTTCCTCCACATTCTTGTATGTTTGAGTTAATATGTGCATTTGTGTGGTCAATATATATCTAGTCCTATATTGTTTATGATTTTAGATCTTTGTGCTTTGATGGTATTATGCTGCTTTGACTTTACAAGTGCTCTTTGAAGTGGGGTAAGCAAGGAAGGAGTGACAAAGATCTGTCAAAGGGGAGAGGAAACAAGTAAGGAGCCAAGCGAAAGACTGAGGTTGGTACTCTATACTTCTCTCTCATCTGCTTCTCATAAAGGATAACACAAGTAACTTCAGTTTGTTTGTTTCTAAGATAGCTACTCGTCTTAGTGGAACTAGCAGCTCTGAATGGACACTAGAATTCCCGATAACAAAATAGTGACTCCGCTAGGGATCGAATAGCTTGTTTGCTTGTTTCTAGTTTGTTTACTTTATAAACTATAGACGGAGCCTAAACGTATGCCAGCTAGCCTTCGAACTACTTTGCGTTATGTAACTGCAAAGTAGATAAATGCTCCTTCAGTCAATTTCTAGGTTAGATTATGAATTAAACATCTGACTTTCAAACATCCTAATTTCCCTGGTCGTGGCTCAAGTAACCTCATTATATCAGCCCCTATGATTTGTATTTACTGACTATCATTAGCTCGGCCTAAATCCCTGAACTAAGCTGCAAACTGTGACCAAAAACAAAGTTAAAGTCTCATCCCTGGACCATCACACCTTCTCCTCTTAGCAATCTGGATGCATCACACCTCTTATGTGTAGTAGGTGAGATGCATCCTTGTTTCCCTGTGTTACAGGTGCAATGATCAGATAAGACTATTTTTGCCTTCATATTTTGGTCTTTTCTTCACTCTCTTCAGTTTTATTCAGGAGTTTTTTTATCTGTGATCAGTATACCACTGTGGAAACTACCTTCCTTTGCATTATTCAGCCTCCATTGTACAAAGAATTGTGAATGTTTTTATGTATTCTTCACCATTTACAATTCTCCTTTACAAAGAAGTAGCTTAATTGAACTGTCGTATTTTGATTTGGAAGTGTTGCAAGTGTCATTTTCAGTCAAATAAAAGAATCCTACTCTTCTTGATGGTCGATTACACTATTACTCTTGTATTTGATTTGAATTAATAGTATTTCAAGTGTCGAAAGAAGTTTTCAATTCGAAATCGCAAGGTGTCATCATTATCTTGCTTTTGTCTCTTGAAGAGAAAATTGTTAGTATTGTCGCTTTCAAAAGATAATTCAGATTTGTACTTAGCATTCTTTTTGTCATTCACACATTAAGAAAGCGGAAAACAAATACATGCTTATGCATTTGCATTTAGACTGCTTATTGATTTTGATTTAGGTCAGTGCATCTAGTGTGTGCTCTCTACTCTATGTTGAAAGAATCTCGCTTCTCTTTTCTTAGTAGCTAGGATTTTCATTGAAAAAATCAGAATAAACAATTGTTTATCATCTTAGATTGCATTTTAGGAATTGTATATCTGCATCACACAGTGAACCTTAAAGGCAAACTTCTTAAGAAAGATCAACTGTAAGATAAATTCAATGAACATAAGAACTCTTTAGAATCTAACGCACAAGATTTAGAAGTCTAGGCTAGAGACATATTCTGGCATCGTAAAGCTTGGTAACTATCGCTTTAATTGTAGGTTGGGTGATTCCTCCTCTTTGAGACGACAAGTGCCAGTACAGACTTGTGTTCCCATGTATCGTCGAGTATATATTGGGAGACCACAATAAGCTATATCCTTTCTCCTTAGTAAGTTGTGTTTGCCACCCTATCGATCGCAATGCACTGAAAAAAACATTTGGGAAGATTGACTGCCATACCATAAAAAGTATTATGTAGTTTTGCGATTGGTTTGCTAATCCCTCTATATAGATTTCCAGAGTAGTCTCTTTCGTTCCTTTTTAGACTCCTTAAAGGAAAAGGTCCATCTAAGCACTTGTCACTTCAGGCTCATTAAAAATCGAAGGCGACTAGAGTCATCGTTAGCTTTTTCTCAACTCTTAAAAATTGAAAAAGAAAGTTGTGTCAAAGCGTCTAAAATTCATTTAATTTGGAATCACTTTGTCCCCTTTATTTTGAGTTGATAAAGTAATCTGCAATCGTGGAAGAAAGTCAATCGAAACCTCATTGTTCGCGGAAACTAATGAGTCAACCATCTTTGACTACAGAAACGAAATCATTCCGGACCAAGCGAACTCATTTAACTCGATCAAAGTCCCTAGGTTTGCTTGGAACTTGTGTTCCAACATCCTCATAGACTCCAGTTACTCCAACCATTTCTCGTATCCCTCCCTTTATAGACGAAGTTCCGCAGTCACAAGAGGACATTAGAATTGATCGTAGTGTAATGGTAAACATTTCTATTCCTGAACCGGCTCCATTTACAGCCGATTCAAAGGGTGTTATCCCTCCAACATATGCCGTTGCAAAGTCTATACCTTCTTCGACACCAGAAATATTTTACGTACCTAACCGTCTACCTCTCCCACCTAGATTGATTGCTATAGAATAGATTATGGAGGATCTTCCATCCAGTACTCCATCACATTTTGCAATTGGAATCACCCTATATCCTTCTTCGTTAGAAGTTAGTCTCCCTTAATCACATGTTCCTATAGAATCTCTAAGAAATCTTTTGGATAGACTTGATATGTCTGAACAACCGTTGACATCCAGGACTATGTCATCTGATGCAACAGCAGTAGAACCTCCTGCTACTACTCCAACAATGCTCATTGGTGTACCATCTATGCCAACTAGCTCTCAACCACTAGATGAAGTCCACCCAGGGACTGTTTCGACAGTATGGTCTGTTCCCATTTGTTCTTTCAGAATAATATCTGGAATCTCTTATGTTGGGTCTCAGCAAATTGATCCTTCACAACAGTATCAATTTGGGCAGTCTAGTCTCTAGAGGCCAATCTTACCTTTGAACATTAGATTACCGCCATATGGGGGGCAATATGCCCTTTCATTGTTCCCTTCGGGATGACAACCATATGAGAGTTCACAACATAATTCACGTGATGCTGGAATTACATCAAGTGGTTGGGTGCCAATACTACCTCAACAACCAAGAGTTGTATACTCAATGCAACTAAGCCTACCTGTGTCAGATATCCCCACTACACTAGCTATTGTGACGGTGTTGCAAGTACAACCATTGCATGTTGTATGCCAACCTCAAGTTTCTCAAGCCATAATAAAACAACCTCTTGTCTCCACGGCACAACCATAATCACCGATTAGTGGCCCCTTAACCGGAGCAACCTAGGTTCAAACGGGTACTATTACCTCTCATCTTGGTTAGACAGCAAATATCAGACAACAACAAATGGCTTCACAACCATGGCTGGTACAATATCAACAACCGCAATTCTAGCAAGCTTACCAAGGACTTGAGAAACAAAGCTTTATGGGTAATGGGCAACCATATATTCAAAACGGTCAACATTAATCATGTCATAATGGTTATGCCCATCAGCCTTACCAAAGTTATCAGCATCAAATACATTATGCTCGTATGCAAAGACCCACTGCTCAGGTAATCCCATCTTATCTTGGGTATTCTTCGTCGAGCCTGAATCAACAGTTGCCCTTCCTGGTGACTTTAGAGTTACCGGATCTAAATTGGCTAACAAACGATCCAATTGCTTATGCCTCTTGGTGGCCAACATTTCCTCATAAACTTCCGTCAGATATTCCTAAATTTAATGGAAATCCAGGTGAAGACCCGTCGAATCATGTGATGATCTTTCATCTATGGTGTTCATCTAACACTCTCAATGATGATTCGATTATGCTTCGCTTTTTTCAGCAAACATTAACTAGTCCGGCAAAAAAATGGTACATCAAATTGCCTAGAGCTTCATTTAATAACTTCATCACCCTTGCCACAACCGTTTTAACCTATTTTCGGTTATTCATAAGGTACAAAATAGGAACAGAGCTTCTTACAAATTTCAAGCAAACGACGACCACTCACATATCTCATCATATTCATGAGTGGAAGTGTCGTCATAGAATGGTAAAAACATATGTTCCTGATCAGCTGTTGGATGAATGGTTTATTAATTCATTGTTGGCTTCTATTATAGAAGATGTGGCAAAGGGAGGGGTCGTCACTGAAGAGGAAGTCATTGCTCATGCACAATATCTAGAATTGATCTATACTCAGTCTGGCACGCTCTACGACAAAATCCCTTATGCTCCTAGACCGGAGTTTTTCATTCCTCCTCCTCTTAAATCAAACAAAGACTCTCATGATGGCGATGGCGTGATAGGTACTACTAGCACAAAAATCGTAAAGGCTACATCAAAGAAAGCCCATACGGTTTCTAGTCGAAATGCAAATGAAGAACTTCTTGCCTTGGGGGTAAATGCCATGACAAGCGACAAAGGCAAAGAACAGAAGCAACCAGGAGGAAAGAAGAAAAAGAAAGGGAAAAAGAAGAAACAGGATGAACCGTCTCCTGAAAACTCTTCTGCAAACCCTTCGAGGTGTCAGATATGCGATGAGGATCATTAGCTGAGAGATTGTCCACATAAAGCAGAAGTTAAGAAACTCTTTAAGAGTTCAAAAACCTCAGTAGTATTGACTGATTCGTTTCCAAACCCGGGAACCAATCTAGTTGCTAGTGACAATTCTTCCCCATCCCAAGGGCTTATGTTTTCCATTTCAAAATAGTGAAATGATTCTTTGATATCGGCAAGAAATAAAAATTACGAGAATCCACAGCTATCAAACAAGGCTAATGATCAACCTAGTAGTTTGACAACAACTTCAACCGAAGTTGTGCCACCCATCATTCCTGAGTTAACGATAAAGCCACCAAAGGGAGTAGTACACAAATCGACATTTAATCCTCATGCCAGAGCAGCACATAATTATATTATAGTAGAGGACCTGGCCCAATTGTCGTCCGCTATGTCGACACTTGAGGTGCTGAAAAATTGCTCCTCCCAGAAGTAGGCTCTATTATCAACAATAGGTGGGATTGACCCAATGGATTCCAATCTTATGGCCTTTAATCATAAAGGATATGACCCTTAGTTACCAGCTCAGCTCCCTTTCTTCATTAAAGTGAAATCCCTCATCAAAACTGTTCATCGAGGAATTATTGATGAGGGGGCATCTACATGTATTATGTCAATGAGTTGCTAGAAAACTTTAGGCTCACTAGCCTCGATCGTCAATGACATTAAAAGCATTTGACGGATGGACATACACTCCATATAAGATTTTAAGTAACTTGCAAGTTGAACTGGGGTGAAACATAGTAGAAATTGATGTTGAAGTTATCGATGGAAACCTTGATTACAATATCTTACTTGGAAGGCCCTCGATTTATGATATGGTTGCAATTGTGTCAACATACTTTAGAAAGATTGCATTTCCTTTTCAAGGAGGAATTACAATCGTTGATCAAAAAATTTTCCTCCCTAATAGTTGAAAAGTTACGGGGAGCATTTCAATGATCCATGGAAGTTCTCATTCGCTTCAAAATATTAGAGTAGGCCTCCTAAAAGACCCTACTTTGATGGGTACTTTTGCTCTATTTCCTCCAAGTAATATGTCAGAAGTATCCATGGTGGAGACCTGCAATATGATATCTTCTATATCTAAAAGATTCAGAAGATTCCCGAACATTTTGTCAGAATGGATCATCGCCATTTTAGAAATATTATAGCAATCAATTTTCTTGGACTGGGGGGCAAAAACAAATCAATGCTCATCGAGTGTTTGGATAGATAGGTCTAAGGAATATGGCACCTCTTCATATCCTTGGTCGTATGTACATTCTACAGACGAAAGAATCATTCAGTCAATGATGATAGGAGAGGCACCATGGGAAAATTGCCACCATCGCTCCCATATTCCGGATTACCACGAAGATTATTCTAGCAAACTTAATCATCCTTTAGTTTTTTATTTTCTATCAAATACTATAAATACGGTGGATTATGAGGATAGTTCTTTTACTGTGTCAACGTCATTAAAAAATGAAACAACTCCCTTCCCAAATCGAGTCTTTGATTACGATCTCATAAAATACAAGTTGAGTCTTTCAAATATCTTTAAGGTAAACTTTCATTCCAACCACCTCATTAAATGCAATGAAACTTGGGGGGGTATGCATCTCAATTTGCGTCACTATACTGGGGGCATGCGAACTTATAACAAGCATAGTTTTCCGTTTCAAGCTTGTGTAAACATGAAACCGAACCTAAGCATATGTTGTCGCATGGTTCAAGCTCATTAAAAAATGAACCATGCCACGAGCAGTGTTACCGCAGGGTTCAAACTCATTAAAAAATGAACCTGCCATGAGCAATTTTACACAAAGTTCAAGCTCATTAAAAATTAAACCTAACAATGAGCATATCTTCCACCAGAGTTTAAGCTCATTAAAGAATGAACCCACCTCTGGTAAATAACCATTGAAAACGCATTATCATCAGCTTTTGAGCCTTGGTCATGTTCTTACCATGACCTCCACTTTGTTTTAGCCGATCATACGCCTCCATTTGTTTGCTTTCCCTTTTGAAGAACAACTGCGACAAGTGATTATGTTAGCCATCCTCTTGACACTGTCGTGATTGGAAATTTCCAAACCTCACCTGGAACCAGCTACTACCTGAAAATGTCATTTGTTCGTCAAAAAATGAGTCTCATTTAGGCTCTTTCCATCTGACTCGTAAAATACGAAAAGATTGTCGAGCAATTAGCCTCTCCAGCTCATTAAAATGATCGGAAGTGTTATCCCTCCTCTAGATTTTAATCTTTTTGGACTTGAGGGATCATTACAAAAAAAAATCCAGTGCTTGTCTTTCTCAGCTCACTAAAACTATCGAAAGTTCATCCCTTTCGTATTATTTTATACTTTTTTCAGACATAAGAGATTATATGACGAAAAAGGATTACTAGAGTTTCCTTTCCGTCCCTTTTCAGACTCTCTAAAATTGAAAAAGGACCAAGTTATCTTTGTCGTTAAACTCGTTGAAACCAATAGCAACAAACTTGTCCATGTAGACAAGAACGAGTTTCACTGTCACTAGGCTCGTTAAAACATAGTGATGGGTTTGCCCGAAGGGAAAATTATAGAATAAGCATATGTTATCCTCCTCAAGCTTGAAAAAAATAAAGAGGTATTGGTCAGCAATCATTGGGGAAAAATTGGAAAGAGAAGTTGAAGAAACTTTATTGGTAGCAAGTCGCTCTTGAACATGACACTTTCATTCCATCACCATGATTGAGTCCAGTTGGGTTATTCTGTTCACCAGTGATATTACCATTGGTCCACCATACCATCCATTTTTGGGGTTAACACTGCCAATTCATTTCAATGTCGTTGATATGTTCAAGAGATGTCACTTAGAGAATTTGCCAACCCAGCTTGTGTCTCATTTGCTACAATACCTTCACGCTTTATTCTTTCATGACCGCCACCCTTAACCCTGTATCATCAGATCATTTTCACCTCCACAAAATAATTTCCTCCGTTCTATGTCATAGATGTGGGCTTCATTAATGCCCTACTACGACGGGTCACTTCTTGTTGACATCAGCTCATTATCCAAGAAGTCGATCTAGGAACAACCCTTTTAGTACTTTGAAGCTTGCATGCCTCAATGGCAAGTTTCTCACTTCCGGTGATAGGTTTATATCAATGGCCTTCGACCAAAAGATTTTGCGTGATGTTCAATGCCAAGTCCCATTTTCACACCACGTGAATTGTACTGCCGGACCTTGAGGGTCATCATCATTATCAGTGATTCCTCTCATGCCTGTTAACAACTTACATCATTGGCTAGTAATCAGGTGATGTCTTTCCATGTTTGACACCAAAACATCTTTTCACATAGATCGACTTGTACTTCGGGTGAAGATTGAACGAGTTTGAATACCCTGGATCTAGTTTCATCCATTCGGGCTGCGATATATTCCGGAAAATAAAGACATCAAATGTACATCATTGTTGCACAGATAATCATCCAAACCAAAGGATGATGGCTCTACCAGAATGATCAGTCTGCCACATAGATGGTTGTTTGTCCTATGTACATGAGAATGAATTTATAAGTTGAGCATGGGAATGCCCGCCTCCGCTAGATCATGAAAATATTATGAAGATAAAGTATTGTATTGTATCTTATTACAGGTTGCCTTCTAGTTCGAAAAATCCTCGGATCCTCATGATAAAGCATTTCACCCGACATCAAGAGGCTGGAATCTTGTATTTTGTAAGGAAGCACTATTGGTTTCTTTGTGGAACACCATAGTGTTGGGTGATCTAAGCTTTTCATGAGGTGAAGAAGGGCTTTCATGCTGGGATGATTATGCTGGGTCAAATCAATGGATTGTAATCCTCTCTTCTACTCTTTCTATCAATAAAGTTATTTGAGTTTTCCTCCACATTCTTGTATGATTGAGTTGATATATGTATCTGTGTGGTCAATATATATCTAGTCCTATATTGTTTATAATTGTAGATCTCTGTGCTTTGATGGTATCATGCTGCTCTGACTTTACAGCTGCTCTTTGAAGTGGTTTAAGCAAGGAAGGAGCGGAAAATATCTATCAAAGGGGAGAGGAAACAAGTAAGGAGCCAAGCGAAAGACTGAGGTTGGTACTCTCTACTTCTCTCTCATCCGCTTCTCATAAAGGAAAACGCAAGTAACTTTAGTTTGTTTGTTTCTATAGCTACCCGTCTTAGTGGGACTTGCAGCTCTGAATGGACACTAGATTTCCTGATAGCACATCCTCAAACCACGGTAAGTTGAGACCTCAAGTCCCCCCACTTGTACCATCATTTAAAATAGCACATTCAACCAATTGGTGGCGTGCATTTTTTGCATTTTTGTATTAAAATTGTCTTCTTGGACTCATATATACCCCTTCAGATTATGGGGGGAATGTTGGACACCTAATTAACTAATGGTTTAGGGTGTGGAATATCAACAGGCAATATAGTCAAAGAGATATTGGAAGATGAATCCAATGGTCAAATAATGCATTTATATGTAACATATTTCGAAATAATAAAGAAATTGTTTCCTATTCATTAATTCTAGTTGTGCAATCCAAAAAAAGCCGAATATGTAGTCACATTCATAGATGATTGAATGATATACACATGGGTGTACCTTCTAAAACTTAGGTATGAAGTGTTTTAGGATATGTAGATTTTGAAAGTGCATGCATAAATGTGACCTAGAAATATGATCAAGATACTTCATACATATAATTAGTAGATGCATGTCAACATTCATGTCAAACATTTTTGCGATGAAGCAGGAAATTAATTGCAACACATAGTTCCTTACAATATGCAACCAAATTCAATAGCTTAGAGGAAGAATAGGTCCTTGAAAGACTTGGATAGTTTCATGTTACATGCAAGGTCCCTTCCTTCCAAATTACAGGTTGAAGTAATTAATTGTGCTCTGTACATACAAAAAAACATCTCCTAACAAATTTGTTATAAGGAAAACACCTTTTGAAGCATGGAGTGGCAGGCAATTAGAAATCACACTTATTTCTCTTCTTTTTTATCATAGAAACAAAATATTAAAGGATCTCAATTAGTCTCTTACTTTGATAAGGTCTTAGAGACAACATTGTTCTTAGTGGATGTTAATAATCATCATCATCTAAATAAAATGGTGAAATCAAATACAATTGAATATATGGAAAAGGAAGAATATATCATAACACAAACGAAAATAGCCAAATAATTCTTAAGAGAAATGTTGAAAGCTAAACATTAGATTAATCTATGTAAAATAAAATTGGTCAAATAACTTTTATAAATTACCTAATATAATCTCCTCAATCAAGTCGCTTGAATTTGAAATAATAGAGAAAGAGTGGGGAGCCCCTGATATACCTCTCCCGCATGTGGGACAATTCCTCTAGGAAATAGGGAGTAAAAAGCACATATGTGGATGCGAAGTTTCAGAGTTGTGTGACAAACACTGGGTTTACTCTCTATTGTGGGAGATAATTTTATTACATGGTCATAGTTCCACATGCACTATAATTTTTTAAATATTCGCAGTTTGAAGTTCTCCATCTCATGCAATAGATGTTAAGCAACAACGACGAGAAAATATAGAGGAACATAGTGGAGGTATAACCTAGGGCACTTATGACAACCTCCATTATAGACATTATAGGAATGGGAGACAAAAATCTTAAACCAACTCACAATCAAGTGCGTGGTGTAGTAAAGTCAACAATTTTGGATGATATAATGGTTTGTTGGTTGAATTGAATTATTTCCATGAGTACAACACTACTTTCGTGCTATAATTGGGCACATGGATTTTACATAAGTTTTAGTTAAATGTAAAAAAAATATACGAATATAACCTTTGTGAATGATGAAACTTCAGCGCTCGAGAGAGGAGTTGTGGATTTGAGGCAGTTAGTTGTTGGGGATTTGAGGCAGTTGAGGGTACACATTGGATACAAGATCTAAAACCAACCCTCAAGCTCCTTAAGATTCATGATAACTCTGTTTGCTACATAACCATTTTCCTTCGAGTACATATGTTAGAAAAAAATGTCAGTAACTTTTAATTCGTCTATAGGAATATCTACTTCAACCTCAAGTGGATGAAGGTTGGTTGATGTTTGTTTTTTTGGATGAAGGGTGGTTGATGTTTTTTTTGGTTAATTTAATGGACAAGATTCAATCTAGGGTGAATATACTTAGAATAGGCTTCGTCTTAGTCATTGATTAATGGCTCTGCAATAAATTAAAGCGAAAATGGAAATTCAGGTAACGTGGTGGTGGTTAAATAATTAGTAAATATAATTAATTGGTTGATGAGATGATATTCCACCCGGGCTAACCTGGGGATCAGTTGACGCACTGTTGTCGATGATCTATCTTTCTTGGCCTTTTCTCATTGCCACTCTTCTTCGCAGCCCCTTTTTCCTTACATGGATTTTCTTCTGCAGACAGTACAATTCCAGGTGGAAGTTATGAAATTACAATGTGCTTGGCTGGTATTTTAGTTCAAGATGTTCGGACGGAGCACATCTGCCAGTTTTTTGTGCTCTATTTTTCATATCATAAGGGTGTTATGGATCGCGGAACATAGTGTATCAATACTCATTAGAGGTAGTATGTAATGCATGTTTCCCTGTTTTTGAGATTACTGATATTGGATTGAATTCATGGATGGACTATTCTTATAAAATATATTTCCACAAGTTTGCTTCTGAATGGGGACTTTGAGTACGCCCTCAAGCCCTCCGTCATGAACGGAACGATGGTCATCGATTCAAAAGCCATTCCCTTCTGGAATATCAGGGGTTTTGTGGAATACGTATCGTTTTGGAAAAAGCAAGGCAGTATGTTAGTAACAGTTCCGAATGCAGTCCATGCTGGTAATAGTTCCAAATGTAAAACATGCATATCATTCCTTCTTGGCTAACCTGGAGATAATAAGCGAATATTTTATCATAACAAAATGAAATTGTTAAATGTGATAGTGAAAGCACAAGAGATGTCGTAGCCACAAATTTAATTAAAATTAAGAATAAGAAAAAAACTAATACACTACACATCAATTGAGTGTAAATTTGACTCACCTAGAATCAAAGGAATGAATCATGGCTTATGTCCTTATCTCTCCTTTGTCCCCAGCGAACGAAGGAAAAAAAATATACGTTCTGTGGATTGTGATAAAAATCGATGTTCTATTAATTATGTGGCTTTTCAGGTAAGATACGTGGAGAGTGCCCAAGCGCTTCACACATACACACTGTATAAAATAAGGAGAACAACCTGGTATATATAGGCTTTCTCACAATGAGGGTGGTTTAAACCACTCCCTAGATATTAGGATCTGAGATCTGAAATTAGAGTCTCAATCATATCATCGCTATAACAATAATCTAACTTTAGTTTTCTCCATTATCTCCAACACTCCCCCTTAATGGAGAAAGGGTACTGAACAATAACATACCATATGCCCGCTGGTCTAGTCTAAGCTAGACTTACAACTAAAAACATGAAAAACTTGGTAAGAGTTTTGATTTTAGTCTTCTTGTAGTAGAGCCCATACTTGTTCATTTGTTGATAAGACTTCAACTTCACTTTCTTTGCCATGAGGTAGTGTTGTATCTTCACCTTATTTCTTATCCTGTGAAGGAAAAGTTGAATTCTTATTCTTTCCCTTTTCAAAATTATGGCAGTCTCGATAGGAGAATTTTCCTTCTCATTATTTTCGGTGTCAACCATCTAAACACCGACAATGATGTCTTCACGATTCATTACTACAACCTCTGTGTTGATTTCATAAAGACATAGTGTTTCAAGCCATGCTTCAAGAAATTTCAATTCTTCTTCAAATTTTGTTACTTTTTCCTTGTTGTTGTTGGTATCATCTACACACATAGAAATATTAATGAGATCATCACAATTTAAATTTTCTCCAACTTTTTTTTCTTCTGCCACATCTTTGCAATCAGCTTCATCTCGCTCGTCCAATTGATCTTCAACACTTTGTTCCTCTTCACACCCTACTTGAAGATCAGCTTGTGAATCTTGCACAACAGACTATGCCTCTTGATTCTCGTGGTCATCAATAGAACTACATTGTTTTTCTGAAATTTGTTCTGACTCGAATATACTACCCATGTTAATGCCAAATGCCCACATGCGAAAAAGATCATCATCAGAATTAAAAATATCTTCAAATAAAGACATGTTGTTAAAGTCTAGCTTATCTCACTTCGAGATTCCTTTTCGACTCCACACTGTCCTCTGACAAGCTCCAACAACCCCATTACCATGCAGGGGGGAAACTTCTCCCTTTGGCAGCTCTTCAACTGTAAAACCTTGTAGACTGTGGCTTTTGCGCCACGCAGGTCTTAGTGCCCTCGGCTCTAGAAATGAGCAACTAAATGGCCTCTCACACGCTGGAAACACTATCAGTATCTAATTCTCATGCACATATTTCTGAAGATGGGTTCAGAAGATAATTGAAAATGGATGATCACTGGGAAGGACAAAAAATATCAGAGATAAGGTTTGCTAAAGGGGTTTTCCCCAATCGTGAAATTCTTAGCATATCAGTTTGCATGAATATTCTTAGCATTGGTGAAACCTGAAAGATGTCTGATACGTGGCCTAGTCATATTATCCCAAAAGCAAGTAACAATATGTTTTATATTCCATCCACTATCATCCACGGTAGGTTTCCAAAACTATTGTTGAACTGTGATCTAGATAGTTTCGAGCTAATACTAAGTTACTTCTAGGGAACAAAATGACAAAGATCACAGAGAACTAGTAGCAATTAATTTGATACAATATGGTTGAATGCCATTTAGCAATCAAATGGAAGAATATGTACCATAGTATAAGACCTGATCCAACGTCCCAAAGGATCTTCTGCTTGCAAACTCTGGAACAAAAACCAACGAGAGGAAAAAATGATGTTTATTTCCACATTTCCCTCACTCCCCTCTCTTACCAAACCAAAACTTAAGTGGACCACTGTCAATCAGAAATGTCATTGTTTCTTGATAAGGAGACACAAATACAAATAGCCCATCTTAAATGAGCCATTTAAAGGTTAAGGAATGGGCACTGCTTCCTCACATGCTCTGGAATCAATTTCAAAAGAAAATCGAGTGTAGCACCCTTTAACTCCTCATGTTTGAAGTTGAATAACTTCAAATATCGCACCTTGTTTCAGAGATCGTTGGCAGAGATCCTTTGACACCAAGATTACCACACTTCAAATATGTTATCAATAGAAAACATGCAGGTTGATCACACAGTTGTCACCTTAGCTACTACACCATCAATGATCCACGACTCCACTGGCAAACTCACCACCACGCTGCCTCAATGCACAGCAATGAATCCTACCACACAGATGGCAGCCGAACACGTAGAAAGTTGGTGCACTTATATACCACGGTCTCACGCAGATCTTAGCAGATGTTCTTCTAAAACATACACGCCTTCGCTCGCGCTCTACACCCTGAAGCTCTAATACCATGATAAAAACTAATGATGTTAATCATCATGTTAATCATCTCATTAATCAAATGCAATTACATATATACATGCACACACAATGTATTGGTTGAGAGAATATCTCAAGTGCACACCAATCTAGGAAATAGATCCTAACTACTAAGAACAAACTCCCTTACATAGTAAGAATCCCAACTGAGACAAGTAGGAGTTACATTTTCCAACGTTTTGGTCAATGCCTTCGAGGAACTAGAGCCATAAGGTGATCACACATGCCTTGGGATTGGAAGAAAATGAATATCACTTTCTGTGGGTGTTTTGTGGTCCATCGAGTAGCTTTATGTTTTTCAAGGAACAAATATTTCTCAACTCTTACAAAAGGGATTCCAGAGTCGAACACAGAACACAAGACTTTGTTCCTCCATGGGGGCGTCAAATTCCTATTTTCTCACCCATCCATTGGTAGTTTCCTTTGTCATTGTGGTTGGAATTCTTCACTAAAGAGCATCTCAAATAGAGTGCTAATGATGTCTTGGCCTCTTTTTGCAAAACAAAGGATCAACAATATTCTCTTGCTTGATGAGTTTAAATAGGGAAACCCAACAAATATGGAAAGTGATGATTTCATTAGGAGAAGAGAAGTGGAGAGAGCAGTTACAGAGTTGATGGAAGTAGAAAGTGGGTGGAGGGTAACACCGAGAGTGATATAACTGAAGGAGGAAGTCAGGAGTGTGTTGAAAGAAAACGGTTCTTCATACAAAGGTATGGCCGCTAGATTGTTGGACTTGACAATGAACACAACAAACTCGCAAATTGGGAGACATACTAACCAACCCATGATTTCCAATTGGGATAAACAACCTCTAGATAGGAATTTTGTATATCCATGGTTATCATCAATTCAAATGTAATAACTTCCTTTCATATTACGATAGTTTTATTCAGTGTTCCACAAGGACTCCCCTTAGGGGTCTAGTTTCCTCACTCCCCGCACTCCGGGGACTTGGGGACAAATAGTAGTCGTTTCCCATGCTCCCAAAAATGAGAAAACTGAAGGGGATGTGCCGGGAGGTCGTTTCGGAAAAAGGGGATGAGGGGGGACTAAAACACGTTTTAATTTTTAAAGCAAAACTAAATTTAATTAAGCCACAGGGTTTCATTGTTTCAAACTTATAAAGCCACAAGTTGAAGCCTGAGACCTCACACGCACACAGCTGAACCCTGAGAGTCGAGACTTCAACTTCAAGTGCACAGTTGAGACCTCAACCCTCCCACGTTGAGATTAGAGAACTCCACCTATCGAGCATCCTACGAGTAGCTGCAGCAGTTGGTCCACGTCCACGGACCTTTGGCTTTTTTCTCCGTCGAGCAGCAATTACCATTGGCCAGTCCACCAGCAAGCAAGGGACTGCTATAGGTAAGTTCTGAAGTTCATAACTCTTAGTAATATTTATTTTTTTCATTTTTTATTTTTTTTTAATCTGCATGTGTTTCCGTTTTATTTCTTTTTCAATTTTTTGTTAATTTTTTTTATTTTCTGTATATTCAATTTTTATTAGTATTACGGTGTGCTTACATCTGAACAGATATTCTATCTTGGCAGGAGATGTCTGTTGGTTTTTTAATTACTTGTGTTTGACGTTTCAACTTTTGCATAGTATGGAATTGCCAAATTGTGTCTGTCAAAGGACCCCTGTGTTCTGCAATTTTAATTCAGCTCCTCAAAGTTTGCATTGCACAAGTTAAAGTCTGGTGACCTCTACCATAGAGATAACTGGTATATATGCAGTTCTTTAGTCCGTTTCTAAGAGGTAAAATAAATCAGTTAATATCTTTTAGGGCATTCTATTGGGTGTGAAACAGAAGTTTGCAAGCAGAACAACCTCTACTGATGTGATAGTAAATCCGCCTCAATTTTCCGAGGATGACTTGTCAATGGGTAATGTTTATAACATCATCTACAGAATTATAAACAAAAGCAGAAGACTTTGCAGCATATACAATTTGATCATGCTTTTGAAACGACAACCCTGCACCCAACAAACGTGACTTAGGTAGTTAAATTTTCGAATTTAATATTTATTTCCTTTGCACTTGTAGTAGTATCATACAGTAATCATCAAAGAACAATATAAGATTTGTCATTCTAAACTGACTTTTTTAGTGTTAAGAAAATCTTCAAAGTGCACATACCATCAATTTGACCAGTCATATATGTTGGCAAAGCTTCAGGCACAGAATCTTCTTTGTCCTTGATATTCTGCATCCAAATTTACTTCGTGAGTGCACAACATTCCTATCCCTTTTGCTCCTCTTGTGCAACCAATGAACATCAAGACGGTTGTCATTGCCACCGACCACTTCAAATTTTGTGTAGATGATTTCTCATTTCTCATTGTCACTGACCATAAATAATTTTCCTGTTGCTGTCAAGTATTTTTTAACTTTTTGACAGCATTCATTTCTGTCTGCTAAATTAGTAAATTATCCTTCCTATTGGTGTCAAACAACCCACTGTCATGTTGTTGCTCTCCATTTTAATTTTTTACTATTTGTTTTGCAACTGTATTCTTCTGGTCATGGAACAAAAAGTATTTTTTACTATTTGTTTTGCAATTCTATTCTTGTCATGGAACAAAAAGTAAAAACATAACATTTTCAATGATCATGCTTTGCAGCTTTTCAATTCAAACCCAATTGTCATATTGGACTCAATTAATAAATTATATTTTATATTTATAAATTTTTAAGACTCTAAAGCTCCACATTTCTTAAAAAGTTATGAATAGATAGGCCACTCTTGTGCCCCTAGCTCCCTAGCTCCCGCTGGTGCGAGAACGTTGGTGGAACATTGGTTTTATTTAACTTAGATTATATATTTACAAAATGAAACGAAAATGGAAATGAAGAGAGGGATAAAATATAAGACTTATCGAAAATATTTTACACTATTTTTTGGATATTCGGGTGACGGAATCAGGTAGAAGAAATTGAGGTTAAATCTTGATTTGTTGCAGTTAAAATGGTTTTTTAACTACATATTTGGATTCAGCACCACGAAAAACCCTTGGAACACTTTGATTGTGTAGAAAATAGCTATTAAACTTGGGATTCCAATAAATTGCTGCCGGATTTTGACCTGAAAACCCACAAGAAAAACTTTCGAAAAGTCGCCTTATAAACAACTACTTTTACACAGCCACATGAATGACACCGAAAGAGTGAGTTATGAACCATGGAAATCAAAAGAGTGAGTTATGAAACATGGAAATCAATGGTGTTGTGTCTTCCTCTTCTTTTTTAATTGTTTTCATATTTCATATTATGACGAATTTTCGATTTTTATGCAGTAGTTCTTTTGGCTTAGCAATGTACGTATCAGTCCCAGTTCGTTTCAAAAAAGGGATTTTTTCAATAACCCTTGC
>APFE030345912.1:0-50075 GCA_000404065.3 Pinus taeda
CGTAGCTTCCCCTGATACATTCAACAATATTGAATCTGAGACACACAATCGTATTGTGCTCTTTGCCTCCCGATCCAACTTCTTCCATTCTTCATCAGTCACTCCCGTTGGTTTAGTACCCGGATCTACCGCGATCCACTGATCTTTATCCACCTACAGATCCTCCATCTTGAGTTTCCACAACTCAAAACTCTGACCATTGAACTTCTCAATCTCTATCTTTCCGTTGCTCACCATCTTCTTTCACCACCAGAATCGATCTCATAGATCTCCCATTGAACAGGTTCTACCACAGGCCCGAGCGAAACCCCTCAACAAAAAAGGCGTCCCTTGAAGCCAAAACAGCTCTGATACCAAATGTAGGTTTTAACCTCGTACAGAAATTACCTGCATACGAATTCTAAATCACAGAAAAATAAACAATGCGAGTGCATAACACATAAAAACACATATGCACAGATTTTCCCCTGGATCCCAAAACCGGGACTACCAGCTTGATTTTTCATTATATTCCTTTCAATGTTACAATACATATTTATACATGCCGAAGCATTTAATACCATGGACCGAAAAACCATTGCATCCAATACCATGGACCGAAAACCATCGCGTCCAAAAAACATGTGCAAAATCATGCACAAAACCATAGGTGGGTCCGCCCAACCTAACATAGGGTCCAAAACCAAAATTTTCCGTGGTGCTGCCCCAGACCCCATAAAGTGGGGTTACGGGTACCCCTCAAACCCCCTGTTAACTATGTGGAAATAATATAACACAACCCAACAATTGTAAGTATTGCAATGGTTGATGGTTGGTATGGATAATGGTCTCCTTCCCCATCAAGTAGTGTTTCATTTTTTGACACTTTGTATCAATGTGTAAATTTCTTTGTCATAAGTGGGATAATTAGTCACAACACCATTAAAAATTTCAGAATGAAATGAAATGGGCTTACCATGCTGCATAAGAATTTCTCCCATGGCATAATCACTAACATCCATTTGAATCTCAAATGGCTGTCTAAGATCCAAAAGAGCCAACGCGGTGTTGAACTGATCTTTTGTTTTAAAACATCAAATGCTTTCTGTTGTATATCTCCCCAATGGAAGACTTTCTTGACACTATTCAATGCATGTAATGGAGATGCAATGGAAGAAAAATTAGCAATAAATTTCCTCCAATATTGTGTTGCCCCAAGAAAGCTTCTTACCTTTGTAGTTGTATTAGGCTTGGGCTAATTCAGAATGACCTCAACCTTAGAGGGGTCTCTCTTCATCTCACCTCATCCAACAAGGTGTCCCAAATACACTAAAGAAGTCTTGCCAAATTCACACTTTGACAGCTTTAAAAACAATTGTTCTTTTCTCAAGACATCAAGTACTTTCTTCACATGCATGACATGTTCATCTCTGGATTTGCTGAATATGAGAATATCAACTAAGTAAACAATTACAAACTCATATAGAAATGGTCTAAATACATGATTCATAACTCTCATGAAAGTATTTGGAGCATTTGTAAGACCAAAAGGCATAACAAGACACTCAAACAATCATTGTTTAGTTTTAAATGCAGTTTTGCAAATGCCCTCTTCAACTATTCTAACTTGATGATAATCAATTCGTAAGTCTAAATTAATTAAATAATTTTCATACCTCAATTGATCAATAAAATTGCCAATCATTGGGATTGGATAACGATTCTTTACCACTATTTTGTTCAGTGCACGAAAATCCACACACATGTGCCAAGTCTCTTCCTTCTTTGGCACCAAGACAATGGGTGAACCACATGGCGAAGTAGATGGTCGTATGATACCTTTTCTTAGAAATTCTTGAATTCTCTTTTTGGTTTCCATACTCTCCATAATCAACATGCAATACATGCCAATATTTGGAAGTGGAAGATCTTGTTGCAGCTATATCTCATGCTGAAATCCCCTCTTGGGAGGTAACCCCTTTGGTTCCTGAAACATCTTTCCATGCTTGCTTAAAACATTAAACAAATCAGATTTTAATTTATCATCACGACCTTCAAAATATTCATAATCAATATCACTCTTTTTCTTGATCATGAGAAGCACAAAATGTTTACTTGCATTTTCCTGCATTAACCAAAGAAATGTTTAAATTTTTGCGATGGGATCTCACAATGTACTCCACTCCATCCTTGACCAATAGGTATTTTTTCTCATGGTGATAAAATACTACTTTCCTATCATACAAATAAGGACTTCCTAAAATGATTCCTAAGATGTCAAGTGGAACTACATCTAACTCAATGTCATCGATGAATTTTTCAGTAATGGAAAACTTGAATAAGCATTTCCTTGTAACCTGTAAATTTTCATTATTAGCTATCCAACAAAATGGATATGTCTTGTGATGAGGTATAGTTTCAAGGTTAAGCTTTTTGACCAAGTCTTCTGAAATTAAGTTTTATTGTGACCCACTATCAAATAATGCATCAATCTTTGTATGATTTGAAATTACCCTTACATGGAACAACTCTATTCTTGATTCTTCATTTGGAGTGTTGTTGTTACTATGTGAGGAACTAGTACTTGTAAAATCTTCTTTTCCTTTTGGGACCATGGCTGAAATCTTGGTCTCATCACCAGAATTTGATCCAAGATCATGTTGTGTGGTAGTTGTCGTCTTTTGTTTTCCCTTATTGTTTGGTTTCTTAGGGCTTAGTTCGGGATATAATTTCCAACAATGGGTTTCATCATGCCCTGCTTTGGAACAATGTTGGCATATAGTTTTCTCCCATTATTTATTCACACTTGAATTCTTCTTTCCCTTCCATTTTCCATCCTTCTCTTTCTACTTACCCTTTAATGGCTTCTTCTTACTACCCTTTTCCTAAATTTTCTTTCCTCTTGCTTCAAGGTGAGTGGCTTGCACACATACCTCATCTAAGTTGCTTGGATTGAACATAAGGATTATGTTTTTTAAGTAGGAATGTAAACCCCCAATATATTTCAAGAGTGTATCTTGGGAATTCAAGTTTACTCCTAACAACAAAGCCCTTTTCCTAAACTCCTGTCTATAGTCTTGAACTGTTTGGCCCTTGAGTTGCCTAAAAATTTTCCAACTCATAATGTCTTTTTGCATATAGGCTAAAGGATAAAATTGTATTTTAATTTCATAAACAAATTCAACCCAAGAAATGGAAATCTTACCATGAATTCGCATTTCCTCTTGATTCTTTGCTTCCCACCAAACTAGTGTTGCTCCTTCTAGCCTCAATGAAGCCAACTGGATTTTTATGTCATCTTCTTGAGGGTTCTGAATTCTGAAATAAACCTCCAAATGTTGAATCCAATTGTCTAACTTTTATGCATTCACCTCACCATTGTACATGAGAAGTAAACCTAATATCCAATTTGAGTAGGGGATTTTTTTCCTTTAGCGTTTTGAATGAGTATGAACATTTTTGTGGTGGAAGTGGAAGATGATGTTGTTTGAGATAATGAGGATGATGAAGATGATGAGGAATATGAATATGGTGGAGATGGAGGAGGCTTTCCTCCATTTCCCTTTGAATCCTTCTTTTCATCTTTTATCTCTTGAGCTTCTGTCTTCATGTGGGGGCTTAGAACTCTCTTCAACCATTCTAATATTCCTCACTTCATAGAGGACTCTAACCATGTCAGTTAAGTCATGGAAATATTTCCTTAAAGATTCCTCTTTTGAAAGACCTTCAATCTATCTTTCTCTAGACATGATGGCTTTGGATTCAAGGTCAACTTCTGGTACTTCTTGTACCTCCTCAATCTCAATTGAAGGTAAAACTTGAGGTGTTTCAAGTGTAGCTGGAATTGGAACTTTGGGTGGAGATTTTGGCCTTGTGGCTCTCCTTCTTCTGGGCATTACCTCAGGAGTTGAAACCAATAGTTTCCCTTCTCCTCTCTGCAACTTTAACCTTGTAAGCATCACATATTTGCAACTATTAATACCCTACTTGCACAAAACTCAAGAAATCAAGAAAATAACCTTTGCTCTGATACCAACTTGATCTGTTGTTTAATGTTAGTTTTTTGTGCTGATTTCAACTTTGGAATTTAAAACAATTTCTTATCATTTGCTTCATGTGCATAGGTTTCCTTTATGGTGTTTGTCAATGAACAGGTAAATTTTCTCAAGTTTTATGTAAAATTCATGAGCAAAATAACATGAAAGTAAAGTTTTGAATAGCAGCAAATAAATGTATAGTAAACCATCAAAATGAACACTTAACACAATATTTTGATGGAGGAGTTCACCCCTCATGGGCTACATCTCCTTGGTCCAGCTTCCATGGCTTGGGCCTCTATATTAGTTCAAAATGGAAAACGTGTTGTTTACAATGCTCTATTGCTCCTAAAACCTACTTCAATGTGCTCAAAACATCAAAATCATATAGGAATGTCTTTTCTTGATCCCAATTTGGTCGAATTTTGCAAAAGTTATGACCAAAACAGTTTCTCCTCGTAAAACTCCACTAAAACTGAAGTTACCTCCGAATTTGGGGGCCCTGCCGAATATGTCACCAAACTAACTGCGAGTTTAATTAACAATAAGCAGAGTTTAATTAAGCATTAACTGTGATTAGGACATAATCCACGTTTATGGTAAACCGTTAGCTAGTTGTTTAGTGATAGTGTTCACATGCGAGCGGTAAATGCCACGGTTATGTTGGCCACTGATTCTGGATTAGCCATTAGACGTTAGCTATTAGATGCATGGTGGTGTTCACAACGGAGATAACCCATAAGTTTAGCTGACAGTTACGGTAGTGCTAGCCACAGTTTACATAGTATGATCATATGGGAGGGGGCTGGCCTACGGGGCTAGCTCCCTCCCCCCAAACCGCAAATTGTTACATAACAAATATAATGTGAAACCATACACTGTTAAGAACCGCAGCGTGGTATAACGATATGACTTGGAGTTTATTCAGGTGAGGTCTCAGTTCAAATCCACTGACCTGCCCATTATTTTTCCATAGTGCATCGATAGCTTGACCTTTGGGGAGTGACATGTGGCGGCCTCCATGCTTGCCACTTGTCCCCTCCTCTTCAGTCCACCTCCAACCAATAGAATCGCTCCAAATCACTAACCTACAAACCAACCATAATGCGCCACTTAGCGAAACCTACTATGCAGTTGACCACCTTTGACCCTGCCCAGTCACCTACCACGTCAGCAGTATGGACTACTGACTTTGCAGTGACGATACCTTTTTTTAAATTCTTATGTTTGGAAAAGTGGACAGAACATGATATCTTCCTCATACAAGCTCATTTTTTTAGTGAAACGAGTTGGGTTGGGATCGTATAGCCGAGATGACGCGGTCATTTAGGTTTCAAGCGATTATGATAACTTTTATTTTTGAGCTAAATACTTAACACCTGATCATTCAGACGCCAATTTCAAGATCTTATATAACATATACTAGAAAACCTTTGAATTGGGTACAGGCCGGGGAAAGTATGTGGAATTGAAGTAATCAACAACCATCCTTTGGATCCCCTTTAACTCCTAAATATACATCGCATTCATGCTAATAGATTTAATATTATTCCTCCACACTCATGCCTTAGCCTAGATATAGAAGAACTTGGTGTTGTAATCTCCAGCTAGAAACCATAAGCTACGAGACTTAAGGTGTCATTCTTCCTCATATAATTTTAGTGCATGATGGAATGCCTTGAATTCATTTTACTTGTATTGCAGAAGTTGTTTGTGATAGATCCCTGCTTTATTTTCCTTTAGGCTTCTTCCATATTTGATTTATGCATGTTTATTTTGGCCCCCATGTCTTCATTATTTGTTTTTCTCCAATGCTTAATGGCTCAGTTCATATTTTTTCCTTTTCTCAGATTGTAATTGGAGAATGAATTTTCCACCTACTATGTGTTTCCTTTACTAAATATGAAAATCCTTCCCTTTGGATCCAAAGAGGAGAAAAGCAGAAGGGAAACAAACCATAGTCTTTTGTTCGTAATACTTCAAGATAAATTGGCCAATTATGTGAACTTCCCTAGGAAGAATCTAAGAGGAGACTTAAAAGTCTTGAGAGAAAGAGGAACAAGAAACTAAAAAACTATCTAGGCGGGTTGCAACTTGCCCAATCCAAAGTTGTGATTATTCCATGTAAATTTGATGTCAAGTAGCCTAATATCCATTAGATTCAACAAAGTAATTAGATACTCTAAACTTTCTTGAAATTGATATTGAACGAGGGAGCCTCATTTTTTGACAAGGATGGAGGGTTGTATTAAAATCCCTTGCCATAATACAATCTTGACTCCAAGGAGATTCTTTGAGGTCTAGGAGAGACCCAAAAAAATTAATATTTATATATATTGAATAGGCACATATATAGTAGCAACATTACACACCTTATTTGAGGGGAGATGGAGCAAGTGAATAACCAACCAATGAGACTTCGAATGCAAGTCAATCACCTTGAACAAAGGTAGACCAAATAAAATGGATCCCCCAGAAGCCATGCGCAATCCCATCACTCTAATAATCTCAGAATTCTTCATAATTCTAACAACTTGTGGAGGGAATCTCATTCCCCAACTTCATCTCCTAGAGTAGGAGGATAGCTAGAATTTCATTTTTTATTGGAAATTTAACTTCATCCATATATTTATTAGAGCCCAACCCCATACAATTCCAGGAGAGGAATTTAATTATTTACTATGTAATTTTTTACCTACATAATAGAGGCCAAATCCACCTTTCTTAACATTTCTAGTGACCAATATCGACGGATTGATTATCGTCTAGGTCCCCACTTACTTATCCTTTTCAGTTTTTTTATTATAGAGCTATCAATTTGTCTTCCTCCTTTATTTTCTTTGCGAGGGATTTATTTCCTTTTCCCTGTATGCATCCAACTTTTCATCTGCAGATATTATTGGTAACCCTCCATCCTAATCCTTAAGGACCCTATAGGAGAAAAACTTGTCTTCTTGTGAATCTAAACCCTCCCCTTGAGTCACCAAAGGGGCCTCCTCTATGAGATGTATCCTTTCTGGCACTACAGGAGAAGAGAGCTTAATGAGGCTTAGGGATTTCTCTGTTATCATTGCAATAGCTATAATTTCCCCTTCTTCTAGCAAAGAATTCAATATGTCAAAGTTATTGTTTGGATTTCGGTATCTGTTGTTATTACTAGGAGAGGTTCCCTCTCAGGCATTGGCCCTTTCCTTTTTGGGGACATGAGTCCTTTCTCTTTCTACTTTATGGTCAGTTGAGGAGGATCTTGGTTGTTCGTCCTTATGGGTTCTCTTCTCATTTTCTATTGTTTCCACTATTCTCCATTATCAAGATGCTTTAGTTGCTCTTTTATATTCTTCTTGCAATTGTTTGTTTAATGGCCATATTCATGGGAAATGTTGCATTTAATGGAAGTTGATCATAATCAAATTCCTATATGTGAGACCAATTGTCTAGGTTTATATTTATTGTTGCTGATAAACCCTTGTCTAGGTCCACCTCCACATAGATCCTGGTGGAGATTTTGAACCCTTCTTATGGCTTAGCTCAATCGATGTATTTGCCAAGGTAATTTTCTATACTCCTGAAAGTTTCTTCGTTCCAGCAGGAAGGAAGGAAGTGTTAGCCATACTAGGACTGGTACTGGAACATGAAATTTAGCATTAAAACATAGACTTCAACGGTCTAGATATAACCAAAAGTGATTTATTTTCAATTATAGTCAATTTTGAAATTAATATGTAATTGACAAAGTCAATGTTTATGTAATTTTCCTTCTTGTCGAAACCAATATGGGTAGTAGTATATTTTTCCTAAATAATAATTTTGAAATTTATTATTACATAAGACAATATTAATACATCTTTACAACCAAACCTTCCATTCTTTAAAAGTTGATTTAAACCATTAACATTGTTTCTTTTATAAATTTTCAAATTAAAACAAATTTTAATTAGCCTTTTATAACTTGAAATTAAACTTAATTACTTTTATAATTTCTAAACTAAAACTTGATTATTTTTATAATTCCTAAAATTATTTCTTTATTTACTCATTAATAATATAAAAATGTGTTCTTAATATCATTTAATACATCCCAAGAAGTGCACACAAAGTATGAGATTTATAATTTTTATAACCCTTTTATATACACCTTTTTATTTATAAAAAATTACCATGCATATTTTAAAATATATGTAACCATCCAAAACTATTTATTTCACTAACCAAATGACACATCAAAAATCATTTTTTATGTGCTTATGACAATTAATTCTCAATACTTCTTTTAAGATATATCTATAATTCTTCTGCATATAAAACTTTATGGTGGAATCTCCTTTGCATAGATAAACTAGGATGTACATACTACACACTGATAAAATTTGGGTCGATATTCCTCACTCAGCTTCATAATAAACTACAATGTCTCACTGAATGGTGGGGAATGTTTGGCCTCAACAATTCTGCCATGGATCCACTATATTTTAAATCTGATTGTCAGTTAGAATGTGAAAGATGCAAAGGCAGGGAATGTTTTCATTTTCATTGTACAGTTGTCTCGGATCTCAGTAAATACTCTGACAATGAGATCCTCCTAGATTTTATGTCCAAACGGCACCATTAATGGGCTATCATGACTAAAGTTAAGCATCAAAATATTTTGGGAAAGCCCATGATAGTCCATAGGATTTTTACAAAGGCATAGGACACCAATCTATATCGCAAAATAAGATTCCCGAGCTCCACCCTATTGGGGACTTCATAATTGTACTCATTATTGATTCCTCATGGACCTTGCACGATAAAGGTATCCACTATGTAATGTAATGTCTAGTCACATGACTATGACTGTGACCGGTTTCGTGGGATTCCAACAAGATCTCCCCATTGTAAATATTTTGATACACTATGATCTTAGGGATCTGGAAGATTGTGATGAGACTCAAAGCACTTCTCCTACTTTTGGTGAGATTTGACTCACTTCTCATCCAATCCTATGAAAATATTATGAGTTGTCTTCTAGAGTTTTTTTTGTATCCTCTCGATTACTATATAAGGATAGGAGTAAGAATTAGGGACATTCATTCTTAGAGTCATGAAGTTGAGAATTTCTCATTTCTCTGCATCTATGCTTTTTAGGCGATCTGCTTGCAACATAGAAACATTCTCATAGATTGTCATAAGTCTGAGAAGCCTGCGCATCAAGACGAACAATCCTGGTGAGAACCTAAAGTGGCCAAAATTTTAGGATTGAGTCTTGTTTTGTATTAAAGATCTCTTATTCAAAGACAGAGTCTTCAAAAGGCCAAGTAGCCATCAATTTCTATAATCAATTTTGAGTTAGAATATCTTATAAATGCCTTAGCAGTCCATCTCTGGAAAGAAAAAGATACTCTATGTATATCTATCACCAACTATTCTGAATTCAATAAAGAAGAAGTTTATTGTTTATCAATGCATGTCTAGTATCTGCGTAATTTATGAGTTATAAATCTTACGACTGTTGTGAAGTTCATCTGAGATTCGCCAGAGGTCCACTTCGAGTCCTAGAATGAATTTTGCTCGTATAGGCAGGAAGTCATCAAAGAGCGTGTTTTGCATTGGACTTGTAAGAAGGTTCATGTACAAGTTTTTGCAAGAGTTTGTGTATCACAGTCACCAGTTTGCAACTCTACAAGATTCATTCTTCATCGGAAAAAGCCTCTGTGACCAGCACGGTCAAATTGGTATTAGAGCCAGTAACGTCTGGTTCATTGGGTAATACTATAAACTCTTCTTTATATAAAATGGAAGTTGGAAGAATATTTGTTTCTTTCCAAGAAGTTCGATACCAAGAACAAAGTTCTAGCAATATAGATATTGCAAATCTCTTTGATAAAGCTTCATCTTCTACAATAAATTCTATCGAGATAGAGATAGTAAAAAACCAGCCTGCTTCATGCTGGAAACTCCCGTCACTTAGTCCATCAGATGTGTATGTTGAGCTTTCTATGTTTCACCTCAAAGTTGTTCCTCACGTTTCTAAAAAATAATGTTTTAGTCAGGTCTAAGAAAACGCTGAAAATATTCAAACTATTCCTCTTTTAGATCCCAAAGAACTACAAAAAAAAGTAAGAAAGCATAATACTTCCTTTGTGCATCTTGGTTGTATCCAGGTAGGAATTTATGCTTTAACCCATAGAGGGTTCAATATTTTTGGCTTGGCTACTATTAAAGACCTGACTCATAACAAATATATTGATCCTATTCTTGGAGGGGTTGTTTCGCCTCTATCAAACAGACATTCCCCACCATTCAGTGAGCCATTGTAGTTGATGATGAAGCTAAGTGATGAATAGTGACCCAAATTTTATTAGTGTGTAGTACGTACATCGTGGTTTATCTTTGCAAAGGAGATTCCACCATAAAATTTTATATGCAGAGAACTTCTAGATAGTACCACGAAAAAACAACGTTGGGTCATGATATGGCCATAGTAATTTTAGTGAAAATTTTGGATCTCTTACTCAATTGACCACAAAATATTTGTGATAAATATTGAATCAATTGTTTTCTTCTTGCCAAACTTCAATTAAATATTTGAAATGAAGGGTTAGTGCTACTTGTGCTTCATTTGCTAATTTGCTAGAATGGATATATACCATGTTAGGAATCCATCGGCTTGATTTTGGATATATCTTTCTTTCTGGAACCAGACATTGGAGATCTCCATGTGGTTGGAGATTTTCATTTAATATTTTGTGTTTCGTAGTTGCCAAGTAAGTCTCCATCTGTTTATATAATCTTTCCATTGGGTGGAGTATGGGATTTCTCTGTATATTTCTTGATTGTGTTGGACATCCCATTCAGTAACAATAATCATGAGGTGTGTCAGCCCTTGGAGATTTTCTTTACTAAGAAAATCTGGAATGAAATTTGTGACCCCCTTAATGTATTCGATATCAAAAATGAAATTGGAAAACAGGGCACGCCATCTTGCGAACTTGGATTCTCCTGGATTTTTTATATCTTTTGTCAGGATATTTTTCATTGCAGAAGCATATGTTCTTAAAAGAAATATTTTATTGATTAGATGGATGTCAAATTTGTCGATGTAGTTCCAAACAGATTTGACTTCTTTCTCTATTGTATAATAATTGTGTTCGGCAGGGTTCCAAACTCTTGAAGCAAATTGTATAATTTTCTCCTCACCTTCCTGGTCTTGTTCAAGAATTCCTCCCCATCCTAGTTCACTAGCAGCATTCAACAATTTTAATCAAAATCTCATCAGATACATAAAAAACAGGTAGGACCCGGACCTTTTCTTTTATTTTCTTGATTGCAATGGTATGCACTTCAGTCCATGGACTAGGATTCCTTTTCAAATGTTGATTCAAGACCCTTATGGCTTGGGCGCAGATTTTGTAGAAGTTGCAGACATAATTCAAGTAGCCTAGAAATCTCTACAACTAGATCTTATCTTGGATTTCATCAAGAAATTTGTTAGCAAATGCAACAGCATGTTGCTATAGAGTGATATGCCCATTTTCTACGATATGACCCACGAATTTTATTTTTGTTTGGAAGATTTTCATTTTCTTCTTACTTACAACCAATCCACTATTCTTTACCATTTGTTTAAATATGTACAAGTTCTTAAAATGATCATCAACACATTTATACAATACTAATACATCATCTATATATATAATAATCCAGTCAAAATATGGCTTAAAAACCTGGTCCATCACCTTTTGGAATTTGGAGGGACATGCTTCAAGCCAAAAGGCATGACATTCCATTCATAGTGTCCAAATGGTATACTGAAAGCAGTTTTGAACCGGTCTTCTTCTTTGATAGATACTTGCCAAAATCTTGATTTCAACTCAAATTTTGAGAATATCTTAGCATGCAATTCAAGTAATCAAATTCCCTTTGTGTGGGATTGTATAGGTATCATCCATCAGGATATTGTTGAGTGGTTTGTAATTAATTACGAGGCGAGGTATTCCTCTGATTTGTTTGGAGTTTTTATTGACATAGAATCCATAGCATTTCCAGGGACTGTTGGATTCATGGATCAACTTTTTGTCTAATAAACCCTAAATCTCCTTCTGACAGAGTTGTCAGTAGGCTTCATTAATAGGAATTTCTTGACTTCTACATGGCTTACCGGTATACTTTGTTTTATATGGTAGATCAAAAAAATATTGATTTTTGTGCCAAAAGGCATTTCTCTCTTCTACACAACATTCATCTCCTAGAAAAGTTTTGAGTTCTGCAATTCTTTTCATCACACTAGACTGTTTGAGTTGGTCATCAATCTAGAGGCAAGATTTTAAATCCTTCAATTCTACTAGTTTCTCTTGGGATTTATGTAACTCTTGCATTACCTTAATCATAGTGGAGATTCGAGGCGTTGACACAAATGGGAGTGTGATTGTATGCAGGTATCCATTATTGTTCGGTATAGAGATCAAGTATCTTGATCTACCATCTTCAAGTCTTGCAGAGCCATGTGGTTCTACAACTACCAAGAATGGGTTTCCCAAGATGTAGCCGATAGGACATGTTATCTTGATCAAATAAATCAGAATCAAAATCATTGAAATTAAAGGTTTCAGTAGAATCACAACAGTTGTGTCTTAACATGTGTACTTCTTCTTTAATGTGAAAATTTGGGTAGTGGTCTGTTTTGTGCAATTTGGAG
Source organism: Pinus taeda (assembly GCA_000404065.3). Taxonomy (NCBI): domain Eukaryota; kingdom Viridiplantae; phylum Streptophyta; class Pinopsida; order Pinales; family Pinaceae; genus Pinus; species Pinus taeda. The sequence continues at coordinate 12,691 of APFE030345912.1, forward strand.
CCACATTTGAAGCATTGGAGATGGACCAATGGATTCCTTTCTTACTATTTTCATTTTCTTGATTGAACTTTTGTACTTTTTCTGGGGAAATTTTTCCTTTCTTCAATTTGGATTCTTCTCCAACAAGACATCTATTTGAAGTATGGCCTTGTTGGACACAAAGCCAACAGGTAAGTATGTTCCATGCTTCATGTTTATGTGTCCTAAGGTTAATATCTTGAGGACTATAATAATGAGTTCAAGGAACTCTTTTGTAATATCCTTTGGCTTTGTTTTTCCTATAATTGTTTATCTGACCTGAATATCATCTAGGTTGATGAGAATAATTGATCCCTTGGCTAGAATTTTTCTTTATGACCTTATTTTTCCTTTTTCTATGTACAATAGGATCATCTAGATTTAAGCCATATTTGTTGCAAATTGATTTGTTCTCAGTAAGTTTAGACAGTTTTTGGATGGACTTATTCATTTTTGAATTTGTAAATAGGCCAACTAAGGCTTTGGTTATAATACAATAGATCTCACCCCATGTATTGGATTCATATGACTGTTAGAAAACTTCATGAATTCTTAAATAATCAACAAACTAGGAAGGCAAAGCAGCAAGGTATACATGTTTCCATAAGAGATTCTTACTTTCCTTGACCTTGTAAATCTGATGCACCCAATCTCTATGGAAATCTTCATACTGAGACATTTTTTTGCACTTTAGATTCATAAGAATCTAGGAATTTTTGTCTGATATTTCAACTTCAAAACCACACCTATGTTCAAGAAACATTGATGTGAGAGCACCAATCATGTTGCTCTGGGCACTTCCATCATCATGAAATACAGTATCTCCCACTCATCTTTCACAAATTATTCAGTCATTTTTTCTAAAGTTGCGGGAGAAGATTCCACTTCCCACAACTGCCGAAGAGTGCTGTAAAACATTGGATCAATATTTTACAAAATTCTATTTTAGTTTTTCCCTTCATGCACATTATTTTGTATTCAGTAAACATCTGGTCAATCATCTGTATGATTTGGCGAGAACTGAGATTGTCAACATTCCATTCTCTGTGGGAATCAAGTTGGAATGTCTAAACTTCAGGCATGCGTCCTTTGCCACTAAGATGAGGGGGAGGATATCTGGTAAACTGACTTGGCAGAGGTTTATAAACTAGCAAAATATGAGATCCAGGGGATGCTTTAGGTTTGTCAGGAGTTTCTTTAGGAAACACATGAGGAAATCTATCAACATATTTTGTTTTTACAGAGATAGGATGTCGGAAAAGCATAGATGAGAGAATATCTTTGTCTTTAGAAGAAATGGATAATATTTCAAATTTTGAAATCAAATATTTAATTTTGTCTTGTGTCAGATGTAGACATAGACTAACTCCTTTTTCAATATCATCATACTAACCTCAGAGTTGATCAGAAAAATATGTGGCTCCAGTGCTTTCTCGAACAAAATCTTCAAGATTGGAAACAGAGAATTGAAATTCATTCAAATTTTTATTCACAGAGACTTGTAGAGTCTCAATTTTCTCTTTCGGTGCAAAATGAGTTGAGTAATGTACATAGAGACCTTTGAGATCGGTATTTTTCCAATTTAACTACTCACTGACTTTTTGGATTCTACCATCCATGCCTGAGACAAAGTCATATTTCAAAACTAAAGGGGTAGTTTTGGTAATATTTTCCTTTTCTCCCAACACAATGGTTTTATATGGTGGAAATACTGATGGGGATTCAACCTTTGAACCATCTAAAGTTTTCCATTGGTGATTTGTGTAGCTTTCTCCAGAAATCATTTGTATTTATGTATTGGTTTGTTATTTCTTCCATTCATAGAAACAAACCGAAGCATTTGTAACATTCATGTATTATTTCCATGCTAATGAAAGATTATATTTTTCTTCCATGGACGTTGTTAAATTAAAGTCATTGGAATCTAGATGTGAAAATAGCTCCCAATTCAGCATGCTTTTCATTCAGGTCGTATTAATCTTGTATTTTGGAAATCCTTCCATGAGAGAAAAGAACTTATACATTTCAGATTTGGATGGATTTTTACAGTCATCTGGGAGGAAATTTTTAAATGGACAAGAAGGGATAAGTGATTCCATCTATGCAAGATAACCAAGTCCATACTTTGGCATACCAACAAGTCAGATTTTGCTTAACATCTCAGTGAGCCGTGGATCTTCCTTTTCCAAGGATGGGAGGTCATGAATGACAAGAACTTCATCTTGAGGGAATGAGATTTCGTTTCATTTAGGATTTGGACAAGATTCATTTCTGTTATGAGTCGGGTCTCTACTAGTAGCCAAGAAAAAATTATTCAACCCTATGTGGGTTAAAGCATAAATTCCTACCCGGATACAACCAAGATGCACATAGGAAGTATTATGATTTCTTGCTTCTTTTTGTAGTTATTTGGGATCTAAAAGAGGAATATTCTGAATAGTTTCAATGTTATCTTGGACCTGATTGGCACATGTCATGCTCCAGATTAGATTCCATGATGAAGTATTTCATTTAAAGACCTTATTAGTTACTAGTGTAGACATCAATGTTCTGAATAAAAAATATGTCCCTACTAAGTATTGGTCCAAGGAAATACATGAGGTTATTGGATTAGGGGCACAAGGGTTTAATTTTCAGTATGAAGTCCTTAAAGCCACAATATATTTTGATACATACTGCATAAATGAAAAATTTGGAATAGGAAACATTCCTATCGACTACATCTTGGGAAACCCATTCTTAGCAATTGTAGAACCACATGGCTCTGCAAGGCTTGAAGACGGTAGATCAAGATACTTCATCTATGTACCCAACAATAATGGTTACCTGCATACAATCACACTCCCATTTGTGTCAACGCCTTGAATGTCCACTATGATTCAGGAAATGCAAGAATTACATAAATCCCAAGAGAAACTAGTAGAATTGAAGGATTTAAAATCTTGCCTCCATATTGATGACCAACTCAAATAGCCTAGTGTGATGAAAATAAATGTAGAACTCAAAAAAATTCTAGGAGATGAATGTAGTACAGAAGAGCCAAATTCCTTTTGGAACAGAAAGAAATATTTTGTTGATCTACTATATAAAATGGAGTATACTGGTAAGCCATGTATAATCCGAGCAATTCCTATGAATGAAGCCTACTGACAACTCTATCAGAAGGAGATCCAGGGTTTATTAGACAAAAATTTGATCTGCGAATCCAACTGTCCCTAGAACTGTTATGGATTTTGTGTCAATAAACACTCTGAACAAATCACGGGAATACCTCACCTGGTAATTAATTACAAACCACTCAGCAATGTCTTGGTGGATGATACCTATCCAATCCAACATAAAGGCAATTTGATTACCCGAATTGTAGGTGCTAAGATATTCTCAAAATTTGATTTGAAATCAAGATTCTGGCAGGTATCTATCAAAGAAGAAGATCAGTTCAAAACTTCTTTCAATATACCATTTGAACACTATGAATGGAATGTCATGCATTTTGGCTTGAAGCATGCTCCCTCCAAATTCTAAAAGGTGATGGACTAGGTTTTTAAGCCATATTTTGACTGGCTTATTGTATATATAGATGATAGATTAGTATTTTATAAATTTTTTGATGAAAATTTTAAGAACTTGTACAGATTTAAATAAATTGTTAAGAATAGTGGATTGGTTGTAAGTAAAAAGAAAATGGAAATCTTCCAAATGAAAATCAAATTCTTGGGTCATATCATAGAAAATGGAAAGATCACTCTACAACAACATGTTGTTGCATTTTCTGAAAAATTTCCTAATGAAATCCGAGATAAGATCTAATTGCAGAGATTTCTAGGTTGCATGAATTATGTCTGTAGACTACATGAATTATGTTTGCAACTTCTACAAAAATTGCGCACAAGACAGAAGGGTCTTGAATCAGCATTTGAAAAACAATCCCAGTCTGTGGATTGAAGTGCATACTACTGCAGTCAATAAAATAAAATAAAAGGTTTGGGACCGACCCATTTTGTATCTATCTGATGAGTTTGTTTAAAATTGTTGAATCTGGTGCCAGTGAGCTAGGATGGGGAGGAATTCTTAAACAAAACAAGTAAGGTGAGGAGAAAATTATACAATTTTTTTAGGAGTTTGGAACCCTGCGGAACAAAATTATTCTACAACAGAGAAAGAATTCAAAGTCACCTGGAACTGCATCGACAAATTTGATATCCATCTAATCAATAAAATATTTCTTCTAAGAATAGGTTCTTCTGCCATGAAAAAGATCCTGACAAAAGATATAAAAAATCTAGGAGAAGCCAAGTTCGCAAGATGGCAAGCCCTATTTTCCAATTTCAATTTTGATATCGAACACATTAAGGGGGTCACAAATTACCTTCCAGATTTTCTTAGTGGAGAAAATATCCAAGGGCTAACACACCTCATGTGCATTGTTACTGAATCGAACATCGATCACAATCAAGAAATCTGCAGAGAAATCTCGGACTCCACCTGATGGCAAGATTATATATACAGTTGGAGACCTACTTGGCAACTATGAAACGCAAAAATATTAAATGCAAATCTCCAACCACATGGAGATCTCCAGCATCTAGTTCCAGAAAGAAAGATATCTCCAAAATCAAGTTGATGGATTCTTGACATGATAGATAGCCATTCCAGCAAATCAGCAGATGAAACACAAGAAGCACTAACCCTTCATTTCAAATATTTAATTGAAGTTTGGAAAGAAGAAAACAATCAATTCAATATTTATCACAACTATTTTGTCATCAATCGAGCAAGAGATTCAACTTTTGCACTAAAACTATTATGGCCATCATGACCCATCACTAGTTTTTCCCGGTACTGTCTACAATTTTTCTGGGTATAAAAATTTATGGTGGAATCTCCTTTGTAGAGATAAACCAGGATGTACATACTACACACTGATAAAGTTTGGGTCGCTATTCCTCGCTCAGCTTCATCATCAACCACAATGGCTCACTCAATGGTGGGGAATGTTTGACCTAAAAAATTCTACCATGGATCCACTATATTTTGAATATGCTCGTCAGTTAGAATGTGAAAGATGCGAAGGCAAAGAATTCTTTCATTTTCCCTGTACAGTTGTCTTGGATCTCAGTAAATACTCTGATAATGAGATCCTCCTAGATTTTATGTCCAAACACCACCAATGGACTATCATGACTAAAGTTAAGCATCAAATTATTTTGTAAAATCCCATGACAGTCTGTATGATTTTTACAAAGGCATGGGACACCAATATATATTGAAAAATAATAGTCCCAGGATCCACCCTATTGGGGACCTCATAATTTTACATTATTCGTTCTTTGTTGACCTCGCACGATAAAGGTATCCACTATGTAATGTAATGTCTAGTCACATGACTATGATTGTGACCAGTTTTGTGGCATTCCGACAAGATCTCCACATTGTAAATAGTTTGATACACTAGGATCTTATGGATCTGTAAGATTGTGATGAGACTCAGAGAACTTCTCCAACTTTTGGTGAGATTTGACTCACATCTCATCCAATCCTACAGAAATATTATGAGTTGCCTTTTGAATATGCTTTTTGTCTCCTCTCCATTACTATAACTAAGGAGAGGATTAAGCATTAGGGACATTTGGTATATGAGCCTTGAAGTCAAGAATTTCTCCATGCTCTGCATCTGCGCTTCTTAAGCAATATTCTTGCAACATGGAAACGTTCTCATAGATTGTCTTAAGTCTGAGAAGCATGCGCATCAGGGCAAACAATCTTGGTGAGAACCTAAAGTGGCCAGACTTTTAGGATTGAGTCTTGTTTTGTATTAAAGATCTTTGATTCAAGGACAGATTTTTCAAAAGGTCAGGTAGCCTTCAGTTTCTATACTCAATTTTGAGTTAGAATATCTGATAAATGCCTTAGCAGTCCATCTATGGAAAGAAAAAGAGATTCTATGTATATCTATCACCAGCTATTTTGAATTCAATAAAGAAGAAGTTTAATGTTGATCAATGCATGTCTAATATCTATGTGATTTCTGAGTTATAGATCTTACGACTGTTGTGAGGTTGATCAAAGATTCATCAGAGGTTCGCTTAGAGTCATTGATTTCAGTTTGCTAGTATAGGAAAGAGGTTGTCAAAGAGTGTGTTTTTCATTGGACTTGTCTGAAGGTTTGTGTATGGGTTTCTGTAAGAGTTTTTCTAGCACAGTCACCAGTTTGTAACTCTGCAAGCATCATTCTCCATCGGAGGAAGCCTCTGCAACCAGCACAGTCAAATGACACTTCAAAAATCAATTTATATATGGTTACGTTGATTAATTCTCAGGTTTCCTTTAAGATATACATAAGCATCAAATAGAATTCATTTCATTAACCCAACAATGACACTTCGAAAAATCACTTTATATATGGTTCAGGTGATTGATCTCATTACTTCGTACATAATATGTAATTTGCATGCCACTATAAATTTATTTGTTTTTTTTAATAAACCACTTTATATATGGTTCATATGATCGATTCTCATTGCTTCATAAATATTCAGCAATTTGCATGCCATTATAAAGTTAGCGAGAAATTTTTAGGCGTAAATCACATGATATTTCATTTGTCGACGCATTTCGAACCAACGAGTGTGGTTCATCATCAAGACAAGTTGAAGAATCAGATCAAGCTATGCATGTTAAATAGTCAAAGCAGAACCTCCAACGGTTATAATTCTTGACCAGGCAACGGCTATATTGACCAATGGCTAAATTTGACTGGGGATCAGTTAGCATGACCAGGGGCATAAAAATAAGTTAATTTAATATATTAATTTGGAAGTTTAGGAATAAGAAGCAGAGGGACGCGCCACATCCCTTATATATATATATATATAATATATATATATATATATACATATAAAATAAAGTAGATTCAAATGGTTGTTAAGTATTATTATTGTATTATATAATTAAATAACAAAAAACAGAAATATTATAAATATATATATATATATATTATTTATATAGTAGTAATATACATATATATATATAATAAAGGGATTTAATGGATTAAGTTAATATTAGTTATAAGAGGTATGACCTAAAAAAAAAAAAAAAATAAATAATAAATAATAATAATTTCATATTAATTAGAAATTAATGTTTAATAATTGTTAAATAAAATATCTAGATGAAATTAAGTATATACATATAAGGTTTTAACTACTTATATATATATATATATATATATATATATATATAAAGAGAAGAAGAGAGAGAGACGAGAGAGGAGAGAGAGATAAAGTTAGCATATAAAAATATTAATAGTTTAAGAATAATAATATTAGAATACGTCAAGGGTTGGAAAGAATAAAAATAATTTAAACATTCAGATATAATTAATTGTATATCTAATGGTTAAATTAACTTATTAGTATATAAGTAATTATATTTTCTATTAGTTAAAATTATTAGCATAAGCCAAAAAATGAGGGAGTGGGGAGGGGGGCAAAAGGAAGAAAATGACTAGGAAGAGAGTGTTGGGATCCAGCAACTACTGATCTTCCAGCCACCCTCTCTATTGAGATTTCTTGGCCTCTTTTCAATCTCAAGGGCTTCCTTAAATTTTCGATGATGGAATTGCGAAACTCTTGCAATAACACTAGCCTCCTCAATATAAACATGATGCTTGGTTTCTTTCGTGTGCTCTGCTAAAGCAGAAGACTTGGTTCTCCTATGTTTAAGGTCCGTTGTGTGCTCACTAATCCTTTGATTAATGGAGTGACCAGTCTCACCAATATAGGGGGTCCCACAGGAACAAGGGATAATATAAACCCCTTTCATATCTTTAGCGTCAATAGGATCCTTCACTGATCTAAGGGACTTATGAATGGTGTTAAGGGGCCTAAAGGTCACAGGGACATTATGTGTCTTAAGAATCCTTGCAATCTTATCAGTAGTCCCCTGAACAAATGGAAGATGGGCACCTGGAATCCTCTCCTTCGGTTCTCTTTTAGTTAGATAATTCTTGGCAACTTTGAGGAAAGCTTTCTGACCCATGTATCTACTATAACCATTCTCAACAAAGACATCAAGGAGATGAGATTTTTCCTTTTCAAAGCAGCTTTTATCCAAGATCCTTAGGGCACGAGTAGCAAGGGTATTGAGAACACCCATCTTCTGAGCCTGGAAATGGTGGGAACTAGCATGAAGATATTGCTTCGTATGTGTTTTCTTTCGAAACACCTGGTGGGAGAGGGAACCATCATTATTCTTAGAAGTAAGAACATCAAGGAAAGGGAGGCAGCCATCAACTTCTTGTTCCTTAGTGAACTTAATGGTCGAGGATTGATTGTTGAAATGATCAAAGAAGAGATCTAACTCCTCTTGGCCGTGAGATCAGATGACATTGGTGTCATCTACATACCTTTTCCAAAGCTTGGGCAGGAGGCAGGCTAAGTTTAGAGCCTTGGATTCAAAATCTTCCATAAAAATATTAGCAATGACAATGGATATGGGTGATCCCATGGCAACCCCAGAAGTTTTCTCAAAGAATTCACCCTAAAAACTGAAAAAGGTGGAAGTGAGGCAAATCTCAACTAACCGAGTGGTGTCAAGATCTGTTAGGTGGTTGATTAACTCCATGGCCTCATTTATAGGGATACAAGTGTACAAGGAAACTACATCAAAACTAACAAGAATGTCCCCAAGGTCAAGCTTAATGTCCTTGAGCTCATCAATAAAGGAAGCAAAGTCTTTTACAAAGGACTCTGTACGACCAACCAAGGGCTTAAGCCTTAATGCAAGGAACTTAGCAAGAAGGTATGTAGGACCTCCAATGGTGTTAACAATAGGCCTTAAGGGAGCTCCTTCCTTATAAATTTTAGGGAGTCCATAGATCCTAGAAGTGATAGGGTTGCTCTCAATAAGCTTAAGGTGCAGGCAACTCACTGAGCTATTAGATTTAATGGCAAAAGCCACATTCCTAGAAATCTTTTTCAATGGGTTTTTGGGAAGTTTTTTATAGCTTCCACTATTATGAATATGATCCAACATCTTATTGTGGTAATCTACCCTATTAATAATGACGGTAGCACCACCTTTGTCGGCTTTTAGAACAATGATATCATTGTTCTGGTTTAAGGATCTGAGGGATACAGATTCTTCCTTGCTAAGGTTTCTCTTAGGGGGCTTTACCCTTCTCAAAACAACAACACAATCTTGCCTAATAGTGTTCTTAACTCTATCATGTAAACCTCTGGTCCCAAACTCTATATCACAAATGGTATCATCAACAGGGATCTTCTTGAGGGCTAAGGCAAAATTTAATCCTTTACCCAGAATTTTAAAAACTAAAGGGGGAAAGGAGAAACTAGATGAATTGATAACCTTGTTATTAATATGAGAAGGAGGGGGAAGATTACTAATACTATTGGTACTATAACTTAAATTATTATTATCAATATTTTTATTCTCATTAATAAAGTTATTTTCATGAACTATAATGTTGTATTAAGAAAAATGCATCCTTTTGTTATTCATCAATATATATCATTAATATCAACTTAACACTATTAAATATTTTATTAATAAATTATTATTATTAAAATAATATAATAAACATTATTATATTATATTAAGATATTATAAATTTTATATATTATTATTAATTAATAAAATATTATATTATAACTATTATATTAAAATATTTAATATAACAATAACGAAAATTATAATTAATATTTTATTATTAATACCCATTATATTATTACTATTAAACTCAGAGCGTTGAGTAAGGATGATACCTACACCGTCTACGCAGCTCTAGCCGAACAAACAAGCTACCTACATCGAGTCACCGTTCTGTATTGGAGAGTTGGAGCTTTCATCATGCGTTAGCATCGAAAAAATCATCGGACCTTAAACAACACCGGATGGACAAGAACCAGAAGTTGGTAACCCATCCTCCCGCAATGAGAGAGAGCCACCCACAGCAACAATGTTATCATGTAAACCATTAAGTTGATTCCCGCAAAGACTAGCTTTGCACCCTCGTACAGTGGTGATAGGAGAAGAACACACATTAGCGTTGGGCTCCAGGGTAGCATTAACACCCTCTACGCATATACCCGGAAGAGGAAGACCTAAAGGAATGTTATCACTGAGATCAGTTATGCACTTTGGTACAGTCGGAATGGGAGAAGCACACACCGAATTGCAGGGAACGAGGGTAGATTGAACACTGTCTGCGCCGAGATATGACCGTTTGCTTCTTTCCACTAAATCTGAATGCAACTCAGAAAAATGTAGATCCGAAGGAAGACAAAGCGAATCTAGTGGATCAACAGGACGGGCTTCATGAGAGATAGCCAAGTTATTATTATCCTCCAGCGAAGGGAGAATTCGTTGTGATTTACCAGAGAACCATTCTTTGAGTGTTGATTTTTTATCAGCGGAGACACGGCTAAGGGAAAACCTTCCCCCTGCTCTAACAGAGAACGCGGAATTTTGGGCTAATTTGTGAAACTTCAAAGCCTGATTATTTTGCTTCTGAATCTCCTCTAACTAAAGGGACTTCAAAGCCAAACAAGCATCTATCTTGGCCCAAAGGGAGGTGGAAAATAAGTTCGCAAATAAGCCTCAATTCAACATTATAAATTTGTTTGGTTTTTTTTCATTGGGTATATGTCTAAGTTGGGATTAATTGAATTTTTAATAAAAAGGTAATGTTGTTATTAAAATTATATAAGTTTTATTGATCATTTATATTTTGTGAAATAATTTCTCTTACAAGGTTATTCTTATTTTCAAACTCGTTTAATATGATTTGAACTAATAAATTAATAAAAACTAAACTCCACGCAAACTAATTAATATATACTCATAAATTATAAAATAATAAAAAAATTATTAATAAATCAAATAGAATTAACGGTAAAAACCATTTCACTAGTGTGTAATCAACAATACCTAGGCTCAATGGCTCCTGCAATTTTTCCCATCAAAACTTTCGCAGATTTGAGAAGGACCCAAATACTAATTTGACTCAATATTTATACTCATATACTCCTTGGACCCTCAAAGTAACAACTTCAATGTCTCCAAATAAAATTGATGGTCAAATGTATGCTTTAGAAACTTAGTTTGGTCACACAAAGTGCATGAAACTATGATAAAATTTTCAAGAGTCGTCGATGGTCATACCTACCTGGACACAATCTTCAATACAAACAGTAAAGTGAAAAATAACACTAAAAATCCATCACTCTGCCCAAAATGTTCTTTATAGTAATTCTACTTGATAATTCCCTATTATCACTACAACTTTTGCAATAAGTACTCTAATATTGATCCAGGAGGATTTTGTCAGTCCAACATGAGCAGAGTCTTCAGTGGTTCAACATTGAAGTACTCATCAAATGATCATTGGTTGATGAGGTCTTGAACTTTATCAGCTTCATCAGTATTCATCGTCAACTTTCAGTGTCTGGTGTCTTCAATTTCGATAGTGATGTTTATGGTTAAGGTCGTCCAGTGTTGATTTTCAGTTCTGCCAGAAATGTCAATGGTTGATAACGTTTTCATGGTGTTTGAAGGATATGGTTGTACCTGGTTGTCGACATGTGTTTGTAGTCATATGATGTTGACAATGTCACTTGTGATGAAGAGATGTACATGGTTTTTTGTATCTAAACCAAAGAGATGCTTTAACCTAAGCACTAGTTCTAAAAATAGACCTAAAGTCTTTATATAGACCTATGTGACTAAAACCTATGCTAAAGTCCTAACACTAAGCTATGGTGTCAAACCCTAGTGCTAAACCTATGATTTAAAACATTATTAAAACCCTAAAAAACCTAAGTCTCCGACCATATTGCAAACATTAAATTGTAAAACATTTCAAAAAACAATATAAAAATAACCCACAAGTTTCTAACCGCATCAGAGCCGCGTGGAGTAAACATTAACATGTGACCAGATTCAATGTTAACCGTTGGGAGTAACTGTTTGTCATAAACCACGAAGGGAAACCATTGCCATGTGAGCGGACAATGGATAAGCCGTCGAGGTTTACCGTATTAGAACCTGACCAAGCGGGGATGTAACTAACCGTAACAGGTTTGTAACATGTGAACACGTCATAGTTAGTTAACTGGAACCGTCGGGGATCAGCGTCGAGTGTCAGCCTACGATTAGACCGCGGCTAGTCACATGTTATCTGTCACCTTTTCCGCCTGATTAGAAAACTATCAGCAGTTTCCACCTTATCCAAAGTTGGATTTGGGTTTGTAATTGATTTGTGAACTATTTTTAATTCAACTGCCATGTGACTAGGTACTAAGTGGTAAGACCAAGCATTTGTGACCCAAATTAGAAGCAGTTCATGCCAATCCATGACAAAAGAAGTGAGAATGCATCTAAATCATTATAAATCTACAATTCGATCATTGGAGGGAGAGTGGTTTTGAGTTTTGCATGTAGATTCTGGAGGATATAGGTTGTTTTTGTTTTTAGTGTAACAGGAGCATCCGAAGTCAGAATTGGGAACCTGACAGGCGTTGAAAAGCTATTTCAGAGAGCTTTCTTGTGACAGTGACCAAAAGTGCCTATGTGCATAATCAGTCTGGTTAATTTTCTATGTAATCAACCTCCTCAGATTCAATCCTAATAAAGCGGACTCAATGCGTAGTCCATTAGGGACGAACTCCATAATCAATCTTGCTACCTAGCATCATTGTTTTCTTGCTGCTTTTCACTTCTATTTACATCTTTCTTATGTTTTAATTATGTCATCAATTCATCCCTTTTCAGTCGATTCTTATTCTTCTTCTTCCAGTGCAGAATCGGAAACATAAAAGAAACCTAAGAAAACATCTCTTTTGAAACATGATGTAAAATTTGAGTTACCTATTTATGATGGCGAAATGAATCCTGAAAAGCTAGATAACTGGATTAAACAGTTACAAGTGTATTGTCGTATTCAGAACATTTATGATGATAAAACAAAAATTCAGTTAGCTACACTTAGAATGGGGGGAACAGCTTTAATCTGGTGGGAAAGTAAAACTAAAATAGATGTAAATCGGAAAGGTAAAGTCGTCTCTTCATGGACTAAGTTTTAAAAATATCTTAGGAAACAATTATATCCTTTAGGATACATGCAACAAGTTGTTATTGATTGGCAGCACTTGAGGCAAGGTAAAGGGCAGAGTGTTCAGGAGTTTACTCAATAGTTCAGAAAGAAAGCATTAGCGCTTGGTATTTCATTGGATACACGTGAAAATTTATTAAAATAAATTGGGAGTTTACATTCATATTTGCAGCATACATTATTGATGTTTAATCCTGATGATTTTGATGAAGTGTGTGTTCAAGCCATACATATTGAATCAGGTGGAAGACCATTCAAGTTTTCATTGCAATCATCTAAAGAGTTGGAAATCAAGGATTCCAATGACAATAAAGGGAAGAACAGTTCAAAGAGAAAGAAATTAGCGACAGCTCAGAAGGAAATACCTACTTGTTCCCATTGCTAGAGAATCGGTCATGATGAATCGAGGTGTTGGAAACTTCATCCCGGACGTAAGCCAAAGAAGTTCCTTAAGGAGAAGGATGAAAAGAAATCAATTGCAGCAATCCAGCGAGATCTAGGTTCCAATTCAGGTGATGAAAGGAGGATAACTACCATAGTTTCGACAGGTAAAATTTCTAACACTGGTTCAAGTTTGAATATTATTTCATCTTCATCAAACATAAATCCTTCAAATGAGGATAAAAGAGTTGAACTATTTAACATAAGGATAACTTCTAAGCACACAAAAATAGATACAATGTTTGACAATGGATCACAGGCTAATTTAATATCTGAATATTTAGTTAAGAACTTGCATTTGGAGACACGAAATCATCGAAGACCTTACCCATTAGGATGGCTAAATAAATCAACTCAAATAAAAGTCACAAAACTGTGTCGGTTAAAATTTTCCATTACAGCTAATTCATTGATGAAGTGGAGTTAGATGTGGTTCCAGTAGACATATGCGGAGTTGTCTTAGGAAATCCTTATCTTTATGATCATGATGCAATATTCTATAGAATAGAGCATAAATATCACCTTAAGAAAGATGGGGTTGAATTTATTGTCAAGGCACATAAAAGTAAAACTTACTTGAATTTAGTTTTTGCTAATTAGATGAAGCGATTAATAAGTTCAAATAAGAGATTTGTAATCATGTGTGTAAAGGAACAACATAAGAATCGACATGATGTTTGTTCAAGTATGAGTCCCAGTTTAAAGATAGTTTGGTCAAGAAGGTAGAAACTTTTTCAGTTCTATTTAAAGAAACCAAACATCTTACGCATAAGCAGGGAATACAACATGAGTTATACTTGATGCATAAAGCTCCTCTTCCTAATGTCAGCATGAATTCAGTCCAAGTTTGGAGGTTATAGGTTACAGGGATGCAGGTCAGTATTGGGGAATTTCAGTGTTAAATTTCTCTTGTATTGTGTCACCATTTCATGTTTCAAACAGTTTGGAAGCCTCTCTTCAAGTGGAGAGGAAGCCCATTTGTTTTCATATCAAAGCCTTTTCTAAAGAAGTGTCAAAGTATCCAATACATCTAAGGGAAACTTATGCATCAGGGGAAAGTGCTAATCAACGGAAACATCATTTAATGAATGAAGAAACACTTATTCACATAAATCATCCGACATTTCAATACTTTCAAAATCAAACTAAGTTGCAGCATTTTTCACACTACAGTTTGATGGGTTTATTGCAGCAAGTTCACTTAGTAATCAGGAATCAGGAAAGTATATCAATTCAAATATCTAGTATGATGTCAAGAATGTCTTTGAATGTTTCTATTATTCTGTAAAATAGATTGTTAGTACATGTCAATAGTATTGAACAATATTCTGCAGAGATTGTTTTCAAAGATGTTTATGAATCACTAATTAATGGTACTTTGTGGAAAGAAGTCAATTTCCATGTTCATAACAGGTTGTTTAACCATCTTCACAAGTTGTGGATATTGCATATAGATGGAACGGTTCACAGATTCAAAATGTGCCATGATCAGCATCATCAGGGTCATCACTTTCAAGTGGTTGATCGAATGTATTGTTACATCATCAGGGGAAGGTGGAGAGTGAGGGAGCTCTACCCTCACCTACTATCTGTCTAGTCAAACTTTTGTGGTCCAAAAGCTTTCAAGTGGAGAGTATTGATCTAGGATGATCTTGTCAGTCCAGCATGAGTGGAGTCTTCAGTGCTTAAACATCAAAGTGATCATCAAATTATCATTGGTCGATGAGGTCTTTAACTTTATCAGCTTCGCCAGTATTCGTTGTCAACATTCAGTGTCTGGCGTCTTCAATTTCGACAGTGATGTTTATGGTTCAAGTTGTCCAGTGTTGGTTTTCAAATCTGCTGGAAATATCAATGGTTCATATGGTTTTCATGGTGTTCGAAGGATATGGTTGTACCTAGTTGTCGACATGTGTTTGTCGTCAATTCCACCGGGGAATGGTTGTCGACATGTGTTTGTCGTCATATGATGTTGACAATGTCACTTTATGATGAAGAGATGTACATGGGTCTTTGTATCTAAACCAAAGAGATGCTTTAACCTAAGTACTAGTTCTAAAAATAGACCTAAAGTCTTTATATAAACCTATGTGACTAAAACCTATGCTAAATTCCTAACACTAAGCTATGGTGTCAAACCCTAGTGCTAAAACTATGACATAAAACATTATTAATACCCTAAAAAACCTAAGTCTCGGACCATATTGCAAACATTACATTGTAAAACATTTCGAAAAACAATATAAAAATAACCCACAAGTTTCTAACCGCATCAGAACCGCGTGGAGTAAACATTAACATGTGACCAAATTCAATGTCAACCGTCGGGAGTAACTGTTGGTCATAAACCATGAAGGGAAACCATTGCCATGTGAGCAAACAAGGGATAAGCCGTCGAGGTTTACCATATTAGAACCTGAATGTGCGGGGATGTAACTAATCGTAACAGGTTTGTAACATGTGAACACGTCACAGTTAGTTAACTGGAACCGCCGGGGATCAGCGTCGAGTGTCAGCCTACGATTAGACTGCGGCTAGTCACATGTTATCCATCACCTTTTCCACCCGATTAGAAAACTGTCAGCAGTTTCCGCCTTATCCAAAATAGGATTTGGGTTTTTAATTGAGTTTTGAACTATTTTTAATTCAACTACCATGTGACTAGGTACTAAGGTGTACACTAGTGGTAAGACCGAGCATTTGTGACCCAAATTAGAAGCAGTTCATTCCAATCCATGACAGAAGAAGTGAGAATGCATCTAAAGCATTATAAATCCACAATTCAGTCATCAAAGGAAGGAAAGTGGTTTTGTTTTTTGTATGTAGATTCTGGAGGATATAGGTTGCTTTTGTTTTCAGTGTAACAGGAGCATCCGGAGTCAGAATTGGGAATCGTGATAGGCATTGGAAAGCTATTTCAGAGAGATTTCTAATGAAAATGACCAGAAGTGCCTGTGTGCATAATCCGTTTGGTTCATTTTTTGTGTAATCGAACTCCTCAAATTCAATCCTAATAAAGCAGGCGCCCATCTTGAAAGCGGACCCAGAGACATAGTCCATCAAGGACAAACTCCGTAATAAATATTGCTATCTAGTATCATTGTGTTTTTGTTGCTTTTCACTTTTTTTTTACATATTTCTTATGTTTTAATTATGTCATCAATTCATCCCTTTTAAGTCGATTCTCACGGTTAAAGCACTTTAAGTTAACATTCAGTTCATTGTTGGCATTAATAAATTCTTCTTCAGTTTAACATATGATCATTTCAGATCAAATAATCAATTACCTCAAGATGAATGGTATTTGTGTGTTATTTTCCTAATTTATTTATCTTCCTCAAATTACAATGTGGTAGGTTAATTATTTACCTAATTATAATTTCTAATTTACCCACACATACCTCAATTGGCAATTTCCTTGATAATAAAGTGTTCTATTCCAAAATATTCTAGGTTCAAAGCCCCCGTGAGTTAGCTAAATATAAACAAAAATGTTGAAAATGCAACAAAAAAATCTTAATTTAATTTTTCCTTGAATTAAATTAGGAATTAAATTGTAATTACACGTCTCATGACAACTTGTAACAGTCAACAATGTTAATTTGACTTAGTTAGCTCAATTAATTCGAGTTGAGAGTCTAACTAGAGTCGTGTATAGTGTCTCCTACAATTAGGAGCCATAGTTCAGTTTATTTTGAGTTGTCATTATTTAATCCAGTCCTACTGAGTTAAAGTCAGTTAAACTAGTTCCAACTGATGGAGGAATTAGTGGGAGATCAGAAACAGTGGTGTGTAACCAGCAGCAGTGGGGTGTGACTTACTGTAGTGGGGTGTAATCTACGATAGTGGGGTGTAACCTACAGTGATTAGTAAACTGAATATTCACTCATAATTAACTCATGCATGTCCAATCAGAGAAAGAACCAATTGAGATTGGAGTTCAGGGGGAGTGTACTATCAATTGTATAATCATCTAAATTGTATAGGTGGTGCATGCAATCAGAGCAATGCCTATGAGGATTGCGCAATTCATAATTGTGGGATTTCCCAACTAAATATGGGTTAATTCCCAAGGGAACGGTGCAAGGAAATAGGAGCTTGGCAAGCAGCATAATTGGCTATGTATTGGCTTGGGCTCGTCTGGGAAGCAGTGAGATAGATAGAGATAGTGCAGAGATTGCTTGGGCCTGAGCAAAGCCTTGTAATCTTCTCATATTTTCTAATTAATGCAATAGACAAATAAGAGGGGTATTTAGTTGTGGTTTTCCTGAGAAAATCATTGTATTATGTGTTATTTAATTCTTTCTTTTATATGCTTCATGATTTCATAAATCGTTTATTGTTTCTAATGATGAGTAGAGTAGATTCTAGTCAATTTTTTTAGCATACTACAATTTGTAGTTTGAATCTACAAGAAATTTCTACATGGATTAAACATTGAAATCACTATAGAAGAGGAGAATATCAGTTTGTATTTTGCAGTAGAAATCGAATTTGCAATATCATACTTCAAAGCCAGCAAGATTTCGTTCTATAGACTGAGACTTGAATATGCCCTTGAGGGTAGTTCGAACTATATTTCTTGGAAGGGTAGGAAGGAGGCAGTGTTGGAAGACAATGGGCTTAAGGAATTCATAGACAAAGATATTCCTAAGCTAGTTGATGCTCAGGATCTAGTAGAGTGGAGAAAGCGTGTGGCAAAGGTGAGAAGGGTTATCCTAGAAGGAGTTCGAGATCATATTGTCTTGAACCTCCATAGTGAGAAAACTCCATTTGCAATGTGGAAGGCCTTGACAGACCTATTTCAAAATAGCAATGACCACAAGAGGCAGGCATTGAAGGACAAGCTCAGAAATATCAAGATGGAGTTGGTGATTCAATACCGAAGTACTTGACCAAGTTCATCGAATGTCGAGATGAGCTTAGAAGTGTCGGTGTTATAGTTGTTGAAGACGATATGGTGATCCTATCACTTATAGGCCTTCCCAAGATCTGGCACAGCTACCAGGACTCAATTAATGGGAGGGAGAAACTACCAAAGTAGAAGTAGTTGTGATCTGACTTGGTGTTACACAGAATTTTGTCATTGTCCCTGTACTCCCCGTCTACGATCCTGGAGGACCTATACAGTGTACCCGACATGATTTCCCATCATGAAGAAACTCCTAGTATGTCCCTCTTCATGCGCAGAATAATCCCCCTTTGCATCGTTTCCCAAGAATCTTCCTTCTATCCCAGTTTACAATACCAGCGCTACTGACCAGTTTCTCCTCGTACTGATTTACAGAGGTTAAAACTAACCCTCTGTTGATCGAATCGATTAAGCCCTTTTCCAGTCGCTTTGATCCTCTTGTGGAAGGTTTTTTAAATAAGGAGACAAAGCTTGCATGTCTAGAAGCTTCGTAATAGAAGTCTGGTAGATGGTTAGGCCAGATAGAA
Source organism: Pinus taeda (assembly GCA_000404065.3). Classification (NCBI taxonomy): domain Eukaryota; kingdom Viridiplantae; phylum Streptophyta; class Pinopsida; order Pinales; family Pinaceae; genus Pinus; species Pinus taeda. Next base: position 31,721 of record APFE030345912.1, read on the forward strand.
CTGAGGAATTCAGTTTGGGCTCCTTTCCCCTATTAGGATGGAATAACCTCAAAAGATAAGACCTTCTCCCATGATGAGAAGAACCATCTCCCATCCATTCACACTATATAAGCCTCTCTTTTTCCCACGAAAAATCTAGTTGGAGTTTTGGAGCAAGTGTGAATAACCATCAAATCATTTATAGCCTATAGCTCTCTAGTGTGTGTTTGAGGAAGAATAGTGTGATTTTGGTTTGGTTTGAGACTAGAAGGAAAGAGGCCTTAAGCTTCCATTTGTTAGGCCTATCCATGAAGTGCTAGCAGAAGTGTGGGAACCCGGATACGTCGGAGGAGACCAGCAATGTCAAGGCACAGGTTGTAATCTCTTTCTGATTTATATTAATGCAACTATAAATTGATTTCCTACATGAAGTGTCATTTTACATATTTATGGCTTAATGTTTCTACAATATTAAGTAGGTTGAATACAATATTGCATGTTGTCACGTTTTTTTTGTTGTTGTTTTCTTGTTTCAGGTATTCGAAGGAAGGAAACGGAAGATAGCTGGAGTGAGGAAGAAACATCATCACCAAGTGGAATAACGTTCTAAGAGGTAAGCCCTCTTAATTGATTCTAGCTTAAGGAGATTTTCCATAGATTGTTTGTTTGTGGCTAGACTCGCTCTCTCAGGCTAGAGGAATTGTTTGTGTCTGCACTTAGAATTTACGTGCACCACAAATTGGCGACTCTACTGGGGAGCCAATCCTTTTGTTTGATTGATTGTCATTTTATGGTTTTCTCTGAACTTTTCTAGTATCATCATTTCCCTTTAGTGCTTTCTGCTTTGCCTGATTTACTACTCTGAGCCTGAAATTTATAGTGACAAGTATGGTCTTAGCCTTTGAAAAAAATTATTTTTTTCCTTGAATCCTCGGTCAGCGTGTTTATTTTTTTGACAATCACGCCGATCAACATGAGTTTCTCAAAAACAGTCGCGCAGACCCCCTTTTGGCGCGTGTTGTCAATTAGGCAGTCACGCTGATTCCCGTAGGTGAAGATCAAGGTTTCCACTATATCATAACTAGTGTGTCTTGCCCTCTTAATTTCTGCCTCTTAGCTCATTTTTCCTGTGTTTTCCCTGACTGGAAAGCTTCATTAGCTTGGTTTTTTTGCTTGTTTGGATTAAGCCACCCTCTGATGTGTTAAGTCTGGACCTATGTGAAGTTATTTTCTATTTTTTCTTTGAATCCCTCGATTAGCACTAGTTGTAGCCTGGTCAGTCATGTTGGTCATGCCAATCGGCGCTAGTTGTCAGTTAACAGCCGCTCCGGTCTCTGAGTTAAGAAAAAATTAGAATTTCTTCCATTCCAGTGTCAGTGTGTCTTGACCCTCAAACTCTCTCCTTCCACCCAGAAGTGACCAGGATGATTTGTTTGCTGCTCTTCATTGATTGATTGGCTTGAAGTGTCATTGCTTGATTTTTTGAGTTTTTTGGATGGTTTCTATGACCCTAGGGCATCTAGGTGAATTACTGTTCATTTGTTTGTTTACTCATTGTGTCAAGTTTTTGATTTTTTGTTTCATTTAATCCATCTTTTAGTCACAACATCATTGCTTCATTTTCAATTGAATGAGTGAAAGAGACTTATTGTTCTCTTATTTTGAGTGTCTCTATTCTAGTTCCGAGCATAGATTACATTGCTTGGTTTGTTGATTGAAGCATTTATGTGTTTGGTTTGTTCCATTCAGGGAAAAGGTTTTTTTTAGTTTCATTTCTCATGCTTTGGATTTGGTCGATGCTTGTTTGTTCGGAACTGTGAAAATTTTCATTAAAGTGCTTTATGTGAAAGATTCATTGTGCATTTTATGAAAAGAAGAACATCATTCTAGTTTACTTAAGCGAAAATATTGCATTAATAGCGTTATTGAGAAGCTAGAATTGCATCATCATAGGCATGGAAATGAAATGAAACTTATTTTGTTGTTAAGGGAAGATTAAGTGCATTTAGGACATGTATTAGTGAAATTTTTCATTATTTTATTATTGCATTGATTGTGTGCTCTCTATCCCTAAATTAGTATTAACTTTAATCGAAGAAATATCTCTTTTGTCATATAGCTGCATCTAGGAGTTTTGTTAGATGACAGCGGTAGGGTCTTGTAATTGAAGCCTAATTCAAGATCAACCATTAAATTTATCGAATTAACCTAAGGAAGCATTGAAACTTAACGCTTACATTTAGAGGTCTAGGCTAGAGACGTGTTACGACGTCTTTAAACCTAGCAGTTGTCATTCGCTTCAGCACTAGGCAGCACTAGTATGGACTTGTGATCCTCGTACCATCACGTATATAAAGGGAGACTCCACTAGGTCTACAATCCTTTATCCGTAGGAAGTCAATTCTACCGCCTTGTAAACTTGATACACTGAACACAACATTCGGGGAGATTGTTTTCCCATACTTCTTGGTTCGTCGAGAGGTATTCTACAGTTCACGGTTACCTACTAATTTGTTTCCCTAGATTATCCCAAGCAGCCACTTTGGTCATTTTGACTCTTTAGATTTAAAATATCACCGAGCACTTGTCCTTTTTGAGCTCGTTAACTTCGAAAACAACTAGAGTCACCTTTTTCCCTTTTCTCAACTCTTAAAACATGAAAAGGCAAGGTTTTGTTTTAGTGTTCTAAAATTAACTTCCCACGAAATATTCATGGTTAAAGTTATATTCCTTGGTAATTTATTAGGGTTGATTCCATTGGAAATATTCCTAAAGTCTACCATTCAAGGGTTCCCCTCGGATGGGAATCCTGGTCCTTTTCCTTCTTTTGGAAATGTTGGTGCTCCTTATATGGCAATGGTGTCCCTCCCTAGGTTAACCATTGGTTTACCTATCTGGTTATTTTCGACCTCGGTGGTCCCGAGTGTCCCGGCCCCTGCCCAACTATCTCCTTGATTTGAACCACATCATGTTGATTCTAAGGTTGACCTCTCACCTTCTTCCCCTATTTCTTCACCCTCCTCTTCTACTTTGCCTAGTGAAAGTTTGAAATCCAGTAACCAGGATGCTAAGAAGAAGAAGACAGATAAGCGAGAGGCCAAACGTTCAGTTATTACTCCAAATGCACCTCTCGTAGATGAACCTTTCGATCCTCCATTGTTATAGACATATTTGGGCACTGCAACCCCAATCACATATGTCCATAAACCAAGGGCTTCTGAGTCCCTAAAAGTGTTGTTTCATACCCTAAAGGAGCAAGGTCAGTTGATTACATCATCTCCCAGAAGTTCTCCATGAAAAACTACTCAGAACTGGTCAAAATTGGACCATCTCACCTGCTCCATGGTCAGGGTGCAATGCATCTCACCTAATGCACACGGGGGGTGTGATGCATACTGAAAATCCCTTCTATAGGGTGCGATGGGTGAGAGTAGACAAATGGCAGAGACAGTTTGCAAGGTGGATGATCATGGTATCTTCCAGAAACATCTCCTGTGACACTTGCCTCTCTGAATTCGCCCAGGGATGAGTAAGAGATCATGAAATATCCAAGTGGAACCAAGAACTATTAGATAAATGACACTAATAAAAACCCCAGAAGCTAACTCACCCACCTGCAAACATCTATATATGGATCCTTCATCTTAGAGATCCAGAGGCTGGAATTTTGTATTTTGCAAGGAAGTGTTGTTGGTTTCTCTGTGCAACATTGTATTGTTGGGTGATCTAAGCTTTCCATGAGGTGAAGAGGGCTTTCATGTTGGGAGGATGGCACTAGGTCAGACCAATGGGTTGTAATCCTCTCTTCTACTACCTCTATCAATAAAGCTATTTGAGTTTTCCTCCATATTCTTGTGTATCTTTAAATCTTGTATTGATATGTGCATTTGTATGGTTAGTATACATCTAATCCTATATTGTTTATGGTTATAGATCTATATGCTTTGATGGTATCATGTTGCTTTGACTCTACAGGTGTTCTTTGAAGTGGGATAAGTGAGGAAGCAGTGGCGAAGTTCTGTCAAAGGGGAAAGGAAACAAGCAAGGAGCCAAGCGAAAGACTAAGGTTGGTACTCTCTGCTTCTTTCTCATCTATCTCTCATAAAGGAAAACACAAATAACTTTAGTTTGTTTGTTTCTAAGATAGCTACCTGTCCTAGTGGGACTAGCAGCTCTGAATGGACACTAGTTTTCCTGATAACAAAATGGCGACTCCACTAGGGAGCGAATAGCTTGTTTGCTTGTTTATATTTGTTTGCTTTATAAACTACAGACGAAGCCTAAATTTAAGCCAGCTAGCCTTCAAACTGCATTTTCTATGCAAGTGCAAAGTAGATCAATGCTGCTTTAGTCTATCTCCATATTTTGTTTATAAACTGAACAACTGACTTGCAAACATCCTAAGAGCCCTGGTGGTAGCTCAATTAACCTCATTAGATCAGCCCCTATACTTTGTGTTTACTGCCTATCATTAGCTCAGCCTAAACCCCTGAACTTAGCTGCAAACTGTGAGCAAAAACCAAGCTCAGTCTCATCCCTGGACCATCGCACTGTCTCTCATTGGAAATCTGGATGAATCACACATCCCGTGTACTGTAGGTGAGATGCATCCTTGTTTCCCTGTGTTACAGGTGCGGTGATCAGATAAGACTATTTCTGCCTCCAGATTTTGGTTTTTTTTCATTGTCTTTAGCTTTATTCAGGAGTTTTGTTGTCTGTGATCGGTATATCACTGTTGAAACTCCCTTCCTTTGCATTATTTAGCCTCCATTGTACAAAGAATTGTGAATTTTTTTATGTATTTTTTTCCATTTACAGTTCTCCTTTACAAATAGTAGCTTAATCGAACTGTCGTCTTCTGATTTGAAAGTGTCGCAAGTGTCGTTTTTAGTCAAAGAAAAGAATCCTCCTCTTTTTGATGGTCGATTACACTTTTACTCTTGTATTTAATTTGAATTAATAGTATTTCAAGTGTCGAAAGTAGTTTTCAATTCAAAATCGTAGAGTGTCGTCCTAGTCTTCCTTTCATATTTTTAAAAGAAAATTGTTAGTACTGTCGCTTTGAAAGAAAGATAGTTCAAATTTGTACTTAGCATTCTTTTTGTCATTCACACATTAAGAAAGCAGAAAACAAATACATGCATGTGCATTTGCATTTAGACTGCTTGTGGAGATTGATTTAGGACAGTGCATCTTAGTGTCTGCTCTCTGCTCTATGTTGAAAGAATTATGCTTCTCTTTCCTTAGTAGCTAGGATTTTCATTGCAAAAAGAGAAATAAACAATTGTTTATCATCTTAGATTGCATATTTGGGAGTTGTATATCTACATCATGCGGTGAACCTTAAAGGAAAACTTCTTAAGAAAGATCAACTGTAAAATAAATTTCAATGAATATAAAAATGCTTTGGAACCTAACACACAACATTTAGAAGTCTAGGCTAGAGAAATATTACGGCGTCGTAAATCCTGGTAACTATCGCTTTCATCATAGATTGGGTGATTCCTCCTCTTTGAGACGACAAGTGCCAATACAGACTTGTGCTCCCATGTACCCTCGAGTATATATTGGAAGACCACAATAGGCTATAACCTTTATCCTTAGGAAGTTGTGTCTGCCACCCTATCGATCGCAATGCACTGAACACAACATTTAGGAAGATTGACTATTGTACCATAAAAAGTATTTTGCAATTTTGCGATTGGTTTGGTAATCCCTCTGTCTAGATTTCCAGAGTAGTCACTTTCATTCCTTTTCAGACTCCTTAATAGAAAAGGTCCATCTGAGCACTTGTCACTTTAGGATCAATAAAAATCGAAGGCGACTCGAGTCATCTTTAGCTTTTTCTCGACTCTTAAAAATTGAAAAAACAAGTTGTGTCAAAGCGTCATAACATTTAGTTTAATTGAAATAGCATCACTATTCCCTCGTTGATCTTAGGTTGAGAAAATGGAGTCCACCAACCAAGGATTACCCCTTGGGGGAAATCCTAGTCCTTTCTCCTCTTGTGGATGTTGGTGCACCTCATATGGCCACATTGTCCCTTCCAGGACTTACAATTGGCCTGCCAGTATGGCTCTTCTCGACCGTTGTCGTTCAAAGCACCGTGATTCCTAAGCAATCAAATTAGCAACCAGATGATACTAGAGTTACCCCCCAACCTTCTACTTCATTTGTTTCTCCCTCTCCTTCTTCCTTTTCGCTTGGTGAAGCCAAAAACCAAGTAACTAAAAAGAAGAAGAAAGGGAAGGAGAAGAAGAAGAAGAAGCCAATGGTGAAAGGGGGCAACCAAGCATCATCTAGCGAAAATCCACACATTGCACTGTCCAAACCTAAATATCCATTTATCATTTGCAAAGGGGACCACTATCATCGAGATTGTCCTTGCATCCCACGGATCTTAAGGGACTGGTCTCCCCGCTTGCACAATCCAGTGTCCTCAACCTCTGACGATCATGTTGAAAGTATACCGCCAATTAGTGAAAACGAAGTCACTAGACAAAAAGGAAGATCTAAAAATCCTTGTAGACTGTGTGAAGGTGATCATGCCATCCACCATTGTCCCTTACTAGACGAAGCTAAAGGAGTCTTGGATAACCGTCCTGCTTCACCGCTATGGCTTCCTCCTGGATACAAGAAACTCTTACCGAGTCCATCACTAGTTGAAAATCTGACTGACACACCTTTGTGGTCGGTCGAAGCATCTATCATTGAAGATAAACCTTCTGATTCCACACTGGACCAAAGTCAACAGGTCGAGACAGCATTCAACCCAGTCTTGTCTTCAGAAGGTCTACCTTCAGATGATACAGTCACCAAAGAGAATGAGAATGACACTGTTTAAATTCTTTTTGTAAACATAGACTCTGATGAACATGGGGGCCATCTACCCGTTCCTTTACCGCAAGAAGGAAGTTCGTCAGAGATGTATCCGGCCATTTATTCGGTCCCACTTCCAAGCAACCTAGTCATTTCCTCCGATTGGAATCTACTAGGGAGACCCCATCTACCATCTAATGTACCATTCTGAATCATAGTACAAGCTTACAGAATGGTCATGTTGGGTACTATCATAGATGAAGGGGCTTCTGCGAGTATCCTTTCCTCAACTACTTGGAAAGTGCTTGGTTCGCCACCGCTTCTACCTGAGATGCGAAATCTGACAGGCTTCGACAAAGGAACCAGTCAACCGTTAGGGATCCTTCCAAGTTTGCCTATAACTTTGAGAAGGAAAACCATTTATCTGAACGTAATGGTAGTCCAAGGACCTTTAGATTGCAGTCTACTCCTTGGGTGTGACTACATTTATAGCATGGGAGCTATTGTTTCCTCACTCTTTCGAGTAATGTGTTTTCTACATGAAGGCAGAATGGTCTAGCTCATAGAGCAGCTTTCATTCCCCGGTTCACACATAGCTAATAGTCAAGTTCCATCCCTAACTGGTCTTTTTGCGCAAGGAATGTCTCATCAATCTCCAATCTGTCCACCTGATGAGCGCGAGTGATTCGGTGATTGTGGCTGAAACCCAGGAGGCATGCGCCCTGCTCTGCTTCGGCAGGAAAACCCTAGATATAAGGTAGGTTTCCACGTAGGAATATGACTAGTCTTACTATCCTATCCATTTACGAAAATGGATCAGACTGGAAAAGGATTCCTCCATTAGAAGGTATGCCTGTTCCCGGCAAAGCCAAGGAAGTGTTTTGTCTGCAAATTGAATGATAACCTGGAAACTCTACTTCGTTATACCTGAGGGCATGCAAACCTTTTTGCATGCAAGTGAAAAGCGACCATTTATTTTCTTAGTTTGTAGGCTCTTAACCCTTTAAACTCATAGGATTGGTCGTTCCTATCTTGCATAATGAAAGGATCCAGAGAAAAGTTTCGAATGGGGCAAGCTCCCTAAAAAATGAACCTTTCGATTAGACACCCATAATATACGACTGGCACGAGCAGTTTTACACGAAGTTCAAGCTCGTTAAAAAACAAACCTAACAATGAGCATATGTTCCATCAGAGTTTAAGCTCATGAAAAAATGAACCTACTTCAATAAATAACCATTGCGATCGCATAATCATCAGCTTTTGAGCCTTGGCCGTGTTCTTACCATCACCTCCACTCTTTTTTAGCCGATCATACGCCTCCATTTGATTGTTTACCCCTTTTGAGGAACAGCTACAATGAGTGATTCTATTAGCCACCTTCTTTACACTGTCGTGATTGAAAAGTTCCAAACCTTACTTGGAACTAGTTGCTATCTGAAAACATCACTCATTCCTCAGAAACCTTTAAGCTCTTTTCATCTGACTCGTAAAATATGAAAAGATTGTCGAGCAATTGGCCTCTCCAGCTCGTTAAAGTGATCGGAAGTGCCATCCCTCCTCTAGATTTTAATCTTTTTGGATCTGAGGGATTATTACACAAAAAGATCGAGCGTTTGTCTTGTTCGGCTCGTTAAAACTATCGAAAAGTCATCCCTTTCGCATTGTTTTATACTTTTTCTGACTTAAGGGATTATATTACAAAAAATGAATACTGGAGTTTTCTTTCTGTCTCTTTTCAAACTCTCTAAAATTCAAAAAGGACCGAGATATCTTTGTCGTTAAACTCGTTAAAACAATAGCAACAAACTTGTCCATGCAGACAAGAGCGAGTTTCACTGTCGCTAGGCTCGTTAAAACATAGCGATGGGTTTGCCCGAAGGGAAAATTATAGAACAAGCATATGCTATCCTCCTCAAGCTTGACGAAAATAAAGAGGTACTGGTCAGAAATGACTGGAGAAAAATTGGGAAGAAAAATTAAAGAAACTTTATTGGTAGCAGGTCGCTCTTGAACATGACACTTTCACTCCATCACCATGATTAAGTCGGGTTGGGTTATTCCATTCACTGGTCATATCACCATTGATCCTCCGTACCATCCATTTTTGGGGTTAACACTACTAATCCATTTCAGTGTCGCTGATATGTTCAAGAGAAGTCGCTCAGAGAATTCACCAACCCAGCTTATGTCTCATCCTTTGCAATACCTTCACGCTTCATTCTTTTATGACCGCCACCCTGAACCTTGTATCATCAGATCGTTTTCACCTCCACAAAATCATTTGCTCTATTTCATGTCGTAGATGTGGGATTCATTAAGGCCCTCCTATGACGGGTCACTTCTTGTCGACATCAGCTCATTATCCAAGAAGTCGACTTAGGAACAACCCTTTTAGTACTTTGAAGCTTGCATGCCTCAATGGCAAGTTTCTCACTTCCGGAGACAGGTTTACATCAATGGCCTTCGACCGAAAGATTTTGCGTGGTGTTCGACATCGACTCATGTATTCACACCACGTGAATTGTACTGCAGTACCTTGAAGGTCATCATCATCATCGATGATTCCTCTCACACCTATTAACAACTTACATCATTGGTTGGTAACCAGGCGATGTCTTTCCATGTTCGACATCAGAACATCGTTTCACATGGACTGACTTGTACTTCGGGTGAAGATTGAACAAGTTTTGAAGACCCCGGATCTAATTTCATCCATCCGGGCTGCGATATATTCAGGAAAAATAAAGACATCAAATGTACATCATTGCTGCACAGATAATCATCCAAGCCAAATGATGATGGCTCTACCAGAATCATCAGTCTGCCACACAGACAGTTATCTATCCTATGTACATGAAAATGAATTTATAAAGATGAGCATGGGAATGCCCGCCTCAGCTAGATCATAAAAATATTATCAAGATAATGTATTGGATTGTATCTTATTACAAGTCACCTTCTAGTTCGAAAAACCTTGGATCCTCATGATAAAGAATTTCACCCAACATTAAAAAGATTTATGACCTCATGCTTTAGGGGGCAATTGTTATAGACATATTTGGGAACTGCAACCCCAATAACATATGTCCATAAACCAAGGGCTTCTAAGTCCCTAAAAGTGTTGTTTCATACCCTAAAGGAGCAAGGTCAGCTGATTACATCATCTCCCAGAAGTTCTCCATGAAAAACTACTCACAACTGGTCAAAACTGGACCATCTCACCTGCTCCATGGTCAGAGTGCGATGCATCTCACCTAATCAACACGGGCGGTGCGATGCATACTAAAAATCCCTTCTATAGGATGCGATGGGTGAGAGTAGACAAATGGCAGAGACAATTTGCAAGGTGGATGATCATGGAATCTTCTAGAAACATCTACTGTGACAATTGCCTCTCTGAATTCGCCCAGGGATGAGTAAGAGATCATGAAATATCCAAGTGGAACCAAGAACTATTAGAGAAATAACACTAATCAAAACCCTAGAAGCTGACTCACCCACCTCCAAACATCTATATATGGATCCCTCATCTTAGAGATCCAAAGGCTGGAATTTTGTATTTTGCAAGGAAGTGTTGTTGGTTTCTCTGTGCAACATTATATTATTGAGTGATCTAAGATTTTCATGAGATGAAGAGGGCTTTCATGCTGGGAGGATGGTGCTAGGTCAGACTAATGGGTTGTAATCCTCTCTTCTACTACCTCTATCAATAAAGCTATTTGAGTTTTCCTCCATATTCTTGTGTATCTCTAGACCTTGTATTGATATATGCATTTGTATGGTTAATATACATCTGATCCTATATTGTTTATGGTTATAGATCTCTATGATTTGATGGTATCATGTTGCTTTGACTCTACAGGTGTTCTTTGAAGTAGGACAAGTGACGAAGCAGTGACGAAGTTCTGTCAAAGGGGAAAGGAAACAAGCAAGGAGCCAAGCGAAAGACTGAGGTTGGTACTCTCTGCTTCTTTCTCATCTATCTCTCATAAAGGAAAATGCAAGTAACTTTAGTTTGTTTGTTTCTAAGATAGCTACCCGTCTTAGTGGGACTAGTAGCTCTGAATGGACACTATTTTTCCCGATAACATCCATGGAAGGTCAGATTCCCTTGCAAGTTGTGTAAAGGTGACCATCTCCTTCAAGACTATCCTAGCATTTCCAAAGTCTTAGAGGTATGGTCTCAAAATCTGGATCGACCATCCCCATCGACCTTTGGAGATTATCTTGATGTTGCACCCTCAGCTAGTGATGGTAAGAATAAATGGAAGGTTAGATTCCCTTGTAGGTTATGTGAAGGAGAACATCTTATTCACCTTTGTCCTCTTATGGATAAAGCTTCCAAAATTTTGGAAAACCTTGCAGCTCCTCAACCCCAACTTCTTGTTGGTTATCAGAGAATTTCTTCTAACCCTCTCCTATTTAGTAAAGAGATTGACTTGGATTCATCTCTTGCCCATCCTACTCTTCCTAAGCATCACTCTCTTGTGTATTTTCCCAACCAACCATTGGTTGAAAAGAGTGTAGACTTGGTTCCGCCTTCAGTTGTTCACTCTGTTCCCGAAGAAAGTGGTGATCATACTTCTCATGTTCTTCACATCTCCTCAGATTTTCATGAATCGAAGAGTGACCCTCCCGTCCTGTTCGTTCAGAAGATTCCTTCTCCTATTCATGTAGAGTATGGGGGAAATCATATGATACCCCCACCAAGTAGTTATGTTGTTTCTTCTGATTGGAGTAAATTGACTACTTTTCGCCTTCCATCTTATGTGCCTTTCCAGATCATAGCACAAACCTATAATATGGTAGTACATGGCATTATATTAAATGAAGGTGCGTATGTTAGCATCATGTCTTCTACTACTTGGAAAGCTTTGGGTTCCCCACAGTTTGTGCCTGTCATCCAGAATTTGTTGGCTTTCAACAGAGGAACCACTCAACCCTTAGGGATCCTTACAAAGTTCCCTATTACTTTGGGAGGAAAGACCATCTATATAGACGTGATGGTTGTCCAAGGTCCCTTAGATTTCAATCTTCTCCTTAGACACAACTATGTTTATGTCGTGGGAGCTATTGTTTCTTCACTTTTATGTGTGGTTTTTTTTCCACACGAAGGGAGAATTGTGACTATTAATCAACTGTCATTCATTGGTCACCAGGCACCTCCTTTACAACCATCGTCCCCTACTGACTCTTATTTGCAAGTAGTAACTTCCCCGCCACAGGTCAATTATGTGGCTACTTGTTCTATCTTTGCATCTGCTAATGATCACACATATGGTATTGTACATTATGTACTGGGGGCATTGGAACCCGATCGGTCTTTGGTACCAAATGACATGTATTCCTCCAAGAGTGTGGTTCTTCCATCTAGTAAATACCTCTTGGGGGGCATGTTCTCTTACGAATCATGAATAGTCGTCATGAGGATAGTTCATGGTCTCGTTTCAACCTCGTTAAAAAATGAAACAAGGAGTCGTGAGGATAGTTCCTGGTCTTGTGTCAACCTCGTTAAAAAATGAAACAAGGAGTCGTGAGGATAGTTCCTAGTCTTGTGTCAACCTCGTTAACAAATGAATCAAGGAGTGTGAGCATAGTTCTTTGTCTTGTGTCAATCTCATTAAAAAATGAAACAAGGACCTTGAGGATAGTTCTTTTACTGTGTCAACTTCATTAAAATATGAAGCACCTCCCTTTTCCAAATCGAGTCTTTGATTAAGATCTCCTAGAATCCAAGTTGAGTCTTTCCAAGATCTCGAAAGTGAACCTTCATTCCATCCACCTAGCTGAAGGAAATGAAGCTTGGGTGGCATGTACCTCGAATTGAGTCATTATGTCGAGGGCATGCGCACTTATATCAAGCATAGTTTTTGTTTCAAGCTTGCTTAAACATGAAACCAAATCCAACCAGAGTTCTCCATGGTTCAAGCTTGTGTAAAAACGAACCCATGCCCAATTTCAATCTCGTGATTGTCGTTTTTATCAGCTGATTTCTACTAGATGAGCCTTGGTTGTTTCATTCCATCGCTACCATCTCTTTAGCTAATCATATTCTTTCACTTGGTTTTTTTTCCTTTTCTAAGGAACTCTGGCAATGAGTGGTTTTATTAGCTAGCCTCTTGACTATTACATGTTTTGAGAAGTCCCACCATTGCCAGAACCAGTTGCTACCCTTTATACCACTCATTCCTCCAATATGAGTCACCTTTAAGCTCTTTTTTGACTTGTAAAAACTGAAACGATTGCTAAGTATTTTTCCCTTTTTAACTTGTTAAAGAGAATAAAAATGGGGGGTATGATTTCAAACTCTTTTTCGACTCTTTAAACACGAAAAGGTTGTCGATCTCTTGTCATTTTGAAATCATTAAAGGTTGTGAAACGTCATGCACTCAGTATACGTTTACCCCTTTTTTGGGTTTGGATGCACTATTTACAAAAAAGGTACTCCTTTACTGAAATGGTCAAGCGATTCTCTCGAGCATCGTTTTCTACCTTGTCGAGCTCGAGAGACACAAATGTACAGAAAGGTACCATGTGGAGTTTTCTTTTCCGTGTCTTTTTACAACTCTCTAAACATGAAAAAGTTATCGAGTTACACCTTTTCCGGACTTGTTAAAATATAAAACGACATTGGATTCTTCACCATGATGATTGTGAGCTTCTTCTTCCTAGGGCTCATTAAACTTACTAGGTCAGATTCATCTGAAGGATGAACTTATAGTGCAAGCATATGCTATCCCCTTCAATCTTGCGATAAAAAATAATTAGGGTACCTACCAGAAATGGTGGGGGGGAATTTGGAAATTCTATCAGCCGTGTCGATATCTCACTCTTGAACATGACACTTTATGCTTCGTGTCAGGTTGGGATATCCTCATTTTCATTTGACCTTAGTGGGTTGCGCCACTCATCTTTGCCTTCCATTTTATCTCTTCCACGTCATCATGACCACCAATCCTATGGATCCAACAACTGCCAAACTCCAGAATCCTGTTGTCGATATGTTCAAGAGTCAGTCCTTCTACAGTTACACTTACTCTTGATTCTCTATATCAACTGAAATCATTTGCATCCCTTTGTCTTGTGACGAAGATGTGGTATACATCATGGCCCTCCTTCGACACGGTCGCTTCCTATCGACTTCAGCTCATTATCCAGGAAGTTGGCCGAGAGACTCCCTTCTATTACCTTAGAGCTTGCATGCCCTAAAGGCAAGTTATTTTCACTCAACGACAAGTTCACATCACTTGCTTTCGATCGGTTGATTTTATGGGTGTTCGACATTAGTTCCTTTATTCACATTCCGTGAATTGTGCTGTCAGTACCTTGAGAGTCATTGTCATTATTGGTGGTCTCTCTCGTGCTTATTAACAGTTCACGTCATTGACCGGTAATCAAGCGACTTCCTAGCATGTTTGACTTCAACACATTCATTCACATGTTAGGATTTGAACTTTGATCGGGTCATTTGGGGTGAAGGACCCTGGACTAAGATTACACAAGTCCAGGTCATGAGGCGGTGTGACATGGTCATGTTGATATACATGTCTCTTTCAGATGGATGGTTGTGACCATACCATGAGTTGTTATATGTGGTCCTTCTCATTATTGGGTGGATGCAACCATACCTTGGTTTCATTATGATCCTTTTTACAGGATGGTTGTGCCCATGCCTTGGATCCATTTACATGATCATTCTCCAGATGGTTGCATCCATACCATGATTCATGTATTATTATTCATATTTTTCAATAATATATATGTATCTATGATTGCTTGCAAGGTTTCCGATGACGGACTCTGGTTTCCCGCTTCCTCTTATAAAGCATTTCACCCCTCACTCTAGTTCGTCCTTCACGCTTTAGGGGCCATCTGTTACACAACATTTTGTCACTATCCCTATAATCCCCGTCTATGATCCCGAAGGACCTCTACAGTGTACCTGACATGCTTTCCCATCATGAAGAAACTCCCAATATGTCCCTCCTCATGAGAAAAATAATTCCCTTTTGCATCATTTCCCAAGAATCTTCCTTCTATCCCAGTTTACAAGACCGGCGCTACTGACCAGTTTTCTCCTCGTGCTAATTTGTAGAGGTTAAAAATAACCCTCAGTCTGATCGGATCGACTGAGCCCTTTTCCAGTCACGTCAATCCTCTTTTGGAAGGTTTTTTAAATAAGTAGTCGAAGCTTCCATGTCTAGAAGCTTCGTAACGAAATTCTTGTAGATGGTTAGGCCGGATAGAGCCGATGAAATCAGTTTGGGATCCTTTACCCTATTAGGATGGAACAACCTCAAGAGATAAGACCTTCTCCCATGATAAGAAGAACCATATCCCATCCATTCAATCTATATAAGCCTCTCTTTTTCCCAAGCAAAAGCTAGTTGGAGTTTTGGAGCAAGTGTTAATAACCAACAAATCATTTATAGCTTATAGCTTTCTAGTGTGTGTTTGAGGGAGAATAGTGTGATTTTGGTTTGGTTTCAGACTAGAAGGAAAGAGGCCTTAAACTTCCATTTGTTGGGGCTATCCACAAAGTGCTAGAAGAAGTGTGGGAACCCGGATACATCGAAGGAGACCAGCAACGTCAAGGCACCGGTTGTAATCTCTTTCTGATTTATATTAACGCAACTATCGATTGATTTCCTACATGAAGTTTCATTTTACATCTATATGGCTTAATGTTCCTTAACTTAATAAGTAGGTTGAATACAATATTGCATGTTATCACGTTTGCTTTTGTTGTTTTTTGCTTGTTTCAGGTATTTGAAGGAGGGAAACGAAAGATAGTTGGAGTGAGAAAGCAAGATCATCACCAAGCGGAATAGCATTTTAAAAGGTAGGCCCTCTTAATTGGTTCTAGCTTAAGGATATTTTCCATAGATTGTTTGTTTGTGGCTAGACCTGCTCTCTCGAGCTAGATGAATTATTTGTGTCTGCGCTTAGAATTCACCTACACCACACTTGGTACAAGAAGAGATTTGAGAGAACACCATAGATGCATCCTCATCCAAGAATGATGATGACAATAATAGTGCCTTAGCTGGAAAGGCGAAAGAAAGGTAAAGGGAAGTCATCCCATTCCAAATCAGATTCCAGTAAGGGTGGAAAGAAGAAGGATTTGTCAAAGATTAATTTTTTTAACTATCACGAGTTGGGACATTATGCCACAAAATGTCCGCACACGAAGGTTGGTAAGAAGCCTTCAGGAGGAGCGGCAAGTGAAGCTCTTGCTTCACAATTTGAACTGGATTTCACCCTCATCGCTTGAATGGTGACATCGATGATGGGTAGTGTGTGGTACATGGATAGTGGAGCTGCATTCCATATGACTAGAAACAAAATATTCTTTAGTGTCTTGGAGGAAAAGGACCTCCAGATGCACATCGAGATGGGAGGTATAGCATGGCTGGCATCGGTCTTGTTACCTTGTAGAGGGAGTCTAGTTCTCCTCTCATATTAAAAGATGTCATGTATGTTCTAGGTTTGAAGAAGAAATTGGTTTCAATTTCCATGTTGGAGGACCGTGGCTACGATGTGATATTTAGCAAGGGAAAAAATTTACTTCGTCACATAGCCTCAGGATAGATGAAGTGGTTCGGGGTTCAAGTGAAGAACCTCTACAAATTGGATGTAGAAGATTGCGCTTCTTTGAGAATTAAAGCAGAGAAGGTGCAAATCTGAGACATCGATGAGTTGTGGCATAGAAGATTGGGTAACTTTCACCACAGAGCTTTAAATATCATGCAGCAAATTTCTACAAGACTTCCCAAGGGTACACTAGAGCATAAAGACACATGCAAAGGATGTATATTAGGGAAGTACACCAAAGCTTCCTTCAATGATAAAGGCAGTCAAGCGCAAGCGTCCTTGATAGAGTTCACTCTAATATGTGTGGACCATTTTCGACAGCCTCCACGGCCAAGCGCAAGTATTATGTAATACTTGTTGATGATTTTTCTCATAAGTGTTGATTTTCTTCATGCAGAAAAAATATCAGACATTCGCTAAATTTTGTGAATTTAAAGCACTTGTCATGAAAGACACTGGAAGGATAGTTAAAGCTCTCATAAGCCATAACTGTGGAAAATATATGTTGAATGAATTCAAGAATTTCTATGCATCAAAAGGAATTTGATGGGAGTTAATAGCACCTCATAACACATAGTAGAATGGGGTAGATGAAAGAAAGAACATAAGTATTGTGGGAGTTGCACAAGCAATGTTACATGATCAGGGCCTACCATTGCACTTGTGGGTTGAAGCATGCAACACAGTTGTTTATTTTCAAAACAGAAGCCATCACCGAATTCTCAGGCTGAATAAACTAGAAGAATATTTTTAAAGTAAGAATTAGATGTGGCACAGTTCAGGATCTTTGGTTCGTCAATCTATTGTCATGTTACCAAGGATGCATGGAGAAAGCTAGAGCCAATAGCTGAGTTGGGAATATTTGTGGGGTACACTGATACACCTCGGAACTATCAAGTGTACCTACCATCCAACAGGATGGCAGTGGTTTGTAGAGATGTGAAGTTCGATGAGCGAAGTCCATGAGATGTTCCTTTGAGAGGGAGCTTAAATTACATTCAGATGAGGAGTTTTTAGCTCCAAATGAGGAACCTCAGGTTGATGTGGAGTAGCCACATGCAGGAACAGAGAGTGGAAGCACCCACTCATGTACATACTTCCAGAGATGGAAGGAAGCATGCCAGAGAGGTTGACAGATTGATGCATGATGCTAGAGAGAATGTGAGAGCACCCACATCACATCATGGGCAGAGGAGATCACCAGATCAGTACGCTGGCTACATGGCTCTGATGAGCGAGAGTGTAGAGGTTGAGCCATCCTCATTTGAGGAAGTAGTGCAGCAACCAATATGGGTTGATGCCATGGTTGAGGAGTATGACTCAATTATTAGAAACAGTGTTTGGGAAGTAGTTCGAACACCAGCAGACAAGTTAGTGGTGATTTCCATATGGTTTTACAAAGTAAAGAAATCAGCAGATGGGAGTGTGGAGAAACACAAGGCAATGTTTGTGGCCTAAGAATTCTCTTAGTTGGAGGGAATTGATTATGATGAGACCTTTGCTCCAGCAGAAAGGTACTCTTCAATAAGATATATTCTATTGTTGTCAGCGCAAATGGGATGGAAGATACATATGGATGTGAATATAGCATTCCTCAATGGTATGATTAAGGAAGAGATGTATATTGAGCAGCCAGAAGGATTTGAAACCTTCAATAGAGAGTCACATGTGTGCAAACTCAAGAGATCATTGTATGGAATAAAATAAGCACCTCGTGCTTGGTACAGCAGGATTGACAGCTATTTCACCAGGTTTGGCTTCACCAAAAGTGAAGTAGATGCAAACCTCTACCATATTGTGTTTGAAGGTAAATTGTTGATTATAGTATTATATGTCGATGATTTTATTCTGACTGGTGATGAGAAGCTGATAAAATCTTGAAAAGAGGACCTGGCAAGAGAATTTGAGATGAAGGACTTGGGGCTCATGCATTACTTTCTTGGTATGGAAGTATGGCAAG
>APFE030345929.1:6404-43494 GCA_000404065.3 Pinus taeda
TTTATTTTATATTTAGGTTGGTATTTTTTTTTTTTCTCTGCAAATACTAATTTCTATTAACTGAAACATAAAATATTTTTACATATGAGCGAGGCATTACAACACTCGACAAACCAGAGTTGCCCCATTACAAACATAAGCTGGGGCAAGCAGTTACAGAGTCCATGATACCAGAAAGCATACATAGAGAGGAACATGCATCGGCAAGAAGAAAATCTGAGTCGGTCCAAAAACACAAAAAACCATGCGACTCAGCTAAAACAGAGTTATCATAATCCCATCTGGGAGCTACAGACCAGTAAGACAAATGCACAAAAAAACCGACCATAATTCTGAGACTTGAGCCGAAACAAGAGAAACTGTCCGAGGAGTTGCTACTTCTCTTTTGCTGGGTCATTATCTTTCTTCTCATCCCGAGCAGTGTCGCCATCCTTAAGACCTTCATTGCCGCTCAAATCGCTGTCAGGAATGGTGATGGCATGTTCCGCTTCGCCATGAATTTTATCCTCAACAGCAGGCACTGTGTCGTCCAGAGGAGGGAGATTTTTGAGAAAAGCCTCTTGTTCATCCTTCTCTTTGACCCAATTTTCCTTGTTGTCGCTGTTCGAGGAATTGTCACTGCCAGGAGAGGGATCAGGGGCAATGCAAGTCAAGGGGGTGACAAGGTTTTCCTCCTCCGAGAGAATAAGGGTGATGTGAGCAGTTACCAGGGGCCTGTGCAGGTTACTCTGGAACTTAAAGTGCGTTGTTTGAAAAGCACTATTGGGCCTGGGTTTCCTACTAGAGCTAGCAGACGGCCCAGCTTCATGAGCGGGGGAGGGACTGAGCGGTTCCGCCGCAGTTTCCAGGGCAAAACCAGTTGGAGGATGCAGACGGTTGTCATGGCGTCCCCCAGAACGTTGCCTTTTGCTGGAGCGAACCATTATGCCAGAACGAAGGTAGTTCTCTATAGGATTATGTGCAGTATGACTACCAGGACAAAGACAGGTGAAGCCAAAGGTATGCTTAACAAGGCTATCGACTAACAAGACCGAGGTATCGACCAGCACCTCCGAGCTATCGACCAAGACAACCACGAAGATAAATGACATAAACCGAGTGCAGAAATTCAGAACAGGGAAAGAATTACCCTTGAGAGAAATGTCTGTGAGTTTGCGGCGATGCCCCAAAATTACTCCATCATCCACCGCTTTCGTCAACCTTATAGGATTTCCGCACCTCAGAGCACATAGCAGGGTGAGAAAGCCGTGGATCGGCATGGTTATAACAGGAAGAATGTTGCATCGAACGATGTAGTGCATAAATGCAAATCCCCTTCCCAATCTTGCCTTAATTACCATCCTGCGCTCGCATGAGTTAACATCTCGGGAGGCCACGCTACTCTGCAGCTGGCAGTACTGGGTATTAACTGTTTGCATGGAGAGCTGTGCGAACGTAATTGCCACCCGGATCCGGGATATTTAGGTTAGTATTATTTTTCAATCTTGAATTCTAAATAATTTATGGAGTAAGTTATATGAGAGATTTTCTTGGAAAAGTTGGTAAATGAATTTTAGCTTTTTCGTATTGATGTGATATTAATTGTCAGTCCTTAGACCAAACATCGTTTCTGGCCCCATTCATTAATCGATGTTCCTCGACTCTCGTAAATCTAGCTGCGGTGCATGCGACATGAATTGTCATCCCGTGGCTCTAGTGTCCAGTCTGAAATTCAAAAATGTTCAAAATCAACATTCATGCCCGATTTTTTTCAAAACGAAATGCGTGAGGAGGGAGCATAATAATATTGTGAATGTTCACTAATCACCATTTTGATGGGAAACATAAACAAAGAGGATTATCCTTGCGTCCATCAAGGGTAAGGAAATGATTCAGTGAGATGTTGTCCACAACATTCCATTCCATGAGAATCAACTCCACTACCTTCAAGCTCGATAACCTCAATTTTCCTTTTTTGCAAGCACAATGTTTTCAGTTTTTTGAAGGAAAAAAATGAATGGCTTGTAATTGCTCAATGGTTCAGGGAATGTGAATTCGCAGACTGAAATTAGAGAACTCAGAGAGTTTTCCTTTCTTGTATAAGATGATTAAAGCTACTTTTGCATCACACTAGATTGATGCTTTAATTCCTATTTCATCAGTTCATTATGTATATTTGAGTGAAGCTTGATTTTGTTTTGTATCTTCCTTAACTGGTCTCGACCTTGCCCCACCTTAAACAATTCTAAAAATTACAGGTACTTTCTCTTTCCGTACCTCACTCGCCCCCCTGGGTGAAAGAACACATGATCAAGTCTATGGGTTGACCTGATGCACTCAGCTAAAAATGGCACATATTCCCCTTTGTATCTTGGTAGAAAGGTAAGACTGGTGCATGGTGTTTTCTCTTTTCCTTGAAATTGCAATTGCCTATAGGTTATCCAAGATGATATAAATTTCACATATTGTTTGTGGTTTGTAAGCCATTAAAGGAATCTAGGAGAAAGTCCCATTAGTTGAAAGTTTGGTGTCATAATTGTGGATGGAAAACCAAATTCTCTATGGGATCTTGCATATGTTCATGCCACTTGCGAAGAGAGCTTGAGGAGACTTGGAGTTAGCATTTGCCTTATTGTTATTGCCTTTGTATTATGAATTGCTAACATAAATATTAAAATTCTAATTGTAGAGAATTCAATATTGGAATTGTGCCATACAACCCTCTGGGGCAAAGTTTCTCTACTTTTGGAGCAAAGACAATGGAACACTTAACAGAGGATTTTAGAAAGATATTTTGTGTTTATTTATTTATATTTAAATTTAGTATTTCAAAAGATGTTAATAATGTGGAACCAAATTTCATTATAAATATAAAAGAAATTTAATCATATATTTTCAATGTTATTGACTATTTAATTTAACTATATTTATGTAATGTTCCCACTTAGTATTCCCCTGTTTTGCTACTAATTTTCTGAGTTTTGCTTGGTCTCATCTTGGTAATATTTTGTCAAAGTGTTTGATGGTATATAGTTGTAGGTGTCTATTTAAAGTCTGGTCACAAAATAGATGTACATAGTAACCCATAAATACCAAAATGAAGCATCCCAAACACTAGGACTGATTTATATAATGCTCGGAAATACACATATATTGTTTGTACAATGTCATATCACAAATAAGCAAGCATGGAAAATCCTCCTTTTGAATTCATTACAGACATACAAAGTGACAAGAAGATTAGATAACCTTGGAACCTTTGCTCAGAAATTGATTCATGAAATATCATCCACCAAATGAGACAAGGACAACGATGTATATTTGAAAGTATAAGCTCAGAAGTTGTTTTTAAGTACAACAAAGGTAACTCACTCAGCTACAAAAAATATGCATGTCTCAACCAACAAGAGTGTGGTAGCTCATTCTCCACAAAATATGAAAAATATTACAACAGATGGAAATATCAGCTTGGCCCTCCTATAGGTGATCACAATCCCACAAAATAGCAACTCAACGTCCCTCACAATTCATCCCACTTAAGGGTTTAACCCTCGAAATTTGATGAAGTCGGCCCACAAAAAAATGGAACTTGGCTTCCCTGAGAATTCCACTAATTCGACTTCCAGAAATAAGGGAAATCGACCCCCCTTCACACAAGCAATTTGGCCCAGATATTTGGCTTGGCAACAGAGCTTGACCTTGATGAAAATTGGAGAATGCACCCCCTTGAAATGTTAAACTTGACCTCCTCAAATTACAGCACTAGTCCCCTCTTGGATTATTAAAAATGTGGCCCTTCTCAAGGATAAATTGATCTCTGTGGGTATGATTCGACCCTCTATAGAGGATTAACACAAGGAACTCGACCCCTTTGCAAATGTGGTCTTCTTACAATCAAGAATTAGCTCCAGACCCTTGCAAGAAGATTATCATTAATTCGAGAATAGGAAACCAATTGTAACACCCTCCTTCCACATCTTTCCAAGTAACCAGCCAATCGGTGTAAACATGCGATGAGAGGCTACTATGATTGGGTTCGACCTCCTATGTGACCTTAAGGAAGTGGAATTGATGGAAACATAACACACAAGCATTCAACGTCAGCTTCAGGGCCCTTGGGAAACACTTCAGACAGATTTCCCTTGGGTCCCACTGAAGTTTTGGCCATCTTAAGACTCAGTCGCTCTCATGCTATAGGCATAACAATGTCCAGAAACCCAGAGCCACTCTCATAGGCTTGCCTTCCAGTGTCCAGAGACTCATTTTTCTAGTTCTGTGCTAGTGTCCTCGGGAATTGAGCCACTTTTTCAGCCTAGAGCCCAAGTCATTGCCCAAAATGGAATGATAACTTAGGAGCAATAAGAGAGTAGGGAAACAATGATGCAAAAACAATAAATTAAACAAGACCTTAATAAGACCCCTACTAGCCATGATAGGTATTTCGTCAAACATATTGCAAACATGTAATCTACATGTGTAACCAACATAATTAAGCATAGGGATCTCATACTTATCTGAGAATAGCTAAGAACCATTTTTCCCTCATGTCATTTGTTGCATTATCATCTATTAGGTCATAGATACATTATCCATTCATTTACAAGTAAAAGCATGTTGATAACCATACATAGCCACTATCATAAAACATACATATAACTAACACAGTAACAACAAAAATACCATAAATATATCAACCATAAGAGCCACATATAAATTAGTAAATTTACACATGAGACCAAGGGAATGGATTCTTCGTTAATGAAAGCAATAAACCAACCGAATATGGGACTACCACGTTCCACCCGACCATAGATTGGCTCAGCCAAGTCTCGCTTCAGGCAATCACCCCCATGCCATATTCCAAGCATGAATGTGGGACTCATAGAACACACCGTGAGGAATTTGAGAGCCTCCTAGTCTCTCAGGCTTTACCGCAATCCACAATATGATCCAGGGATCACTAGGCCCTACACCAAAACACACTCTCTAGGCTTTACCGTACATCCCATCCCGTGACTACTAGGCCCAACAAAGAGAAATCCACCTCTTGGCTTTATCGTATATCTTGCCATTCACCAACAAGGATTCCTAGGCCCACCGAGGCACACAATCCTGTCTTTACCGTAACCCATAGTCTGGCTCAGGGGTTACAAGGCCAGTGGCTTTACCGTGATCCATAGTTTGATTTAGGGACCACTAGGCCACATGTTTTTCATTTCGAAGATCCACCCCACTCAGCTTCGAATCCATCCGATCATCCCAACTCAACTGAATATGAGAACCCATCTCATCAAAGCTATTAGGAAATGGCAAGGCTAGGTTGAAGAACACTGTCACACCTGGAGAAACCCATGCCATGATAGAAAAGAACCACATGCAATCCCATGCATGCCAAATCTATCAAGGAAAATACACATGCAAGTTGATACCTGCAATGAAACCTGTTGTAGTTGCTTGATCATGCCTTTCCCTACTTGATCTTTGCTTCCTCTTGCCTTCTTTACCTTTCTTTCTCTAGTGCCAAAGTGCTCCTAGAAATAAATTGTCCAAGAGTGAGAGAGAGACAAAGAATAATGAGAAAGCTCCAAAACTCAACTGACAAACAGTTACCAACTGATCCTCAGAAGCCTTTCTATGAATGAGGCCTCTATTTTCTTCATTTCCATTATTTTCCTTCATTTTCCTCCTCGCATGCAACCTGTGACCTTTCACCTCCTTTTTCTCCAATTTTTTATTATTTTCATAAATAAATGTGCCAAAAATGCCATTTTGCCTTTCCAAAGCCTTAGCCATTGCCTTTGCCAATTTCCTCAGCCATAAACAACCAAATGAACACCCCCCTAGGATGTCTTGCCCAAAATTTAGCTTGGAATAAGTGTCCCATCGACTATGGTTATTATTTTAACTTTTATTACATGGAATTTTCACCAATTCTGTTACACCAACTAGGGTGGCAAGGAATTTCCATTGAAATTGGAAGACTAACTAGGGTGGTAATAGGAGATCCATCAAAACTAGGATGGGCATTTTGCTTGAAACCCTCAATCTAAAACTCACTTGAGTTTCTCTTCAATAATAATGAGAAATGACCACATGATAGAATGAATAGCAGAAATGATCCCCATCCTCCTTTTTATAAGATGTCAATGAGTTGTCCTCCAAGCTTCTAGACTCCTTAATATTATTTTATTAGTGGGGGCCACTTTCCAGTAAGTGAATTTTGTTGCCATTTTTAATAAAATAATATTATGTCGCTCTTTCCTAATAAAATAATATTTTTCCACCCTTTTCCTAATAAAAATAATATTTTCCCCCTTTTTTTAAAAAAGGGTAAAAATCCTTAGCAATTTCTGCACTCACAAAATTGGGAATGTTATAGTCCTCCCTGCCAAAAATTTCTTGTCCTCAAGCAATATGACCATATGTTGCTACTCCACAAGTTGACCTAGCTAATGCTAGGGTCCCAAATGTGCCATTGGACCACTCCACGTTGTTGTGCCACCTCACATGAATAAATCTCACTCAACTCCTAAAAAAATTGCTCCACCTGTAAATCAATTATATGCACCCCATGAGTGAACTCCTGAACGTATAAAC
The DNA here is from genome assembly GCA_000404065.3 of Pinus taeda. Taxonomy (NCBI): domain Eukaryota; kingdom Viridiplantae; phylum Streptophyta; class Pinopsida; order Pinales; family Pinaceae; genus Pinus; species Pinus taeda. The sequence goes on from APFE030345929.1 coordinate 12,981, forward strand.
CTCCCCGTCCACCTGAATTGACCGCAACCTCCTCCTGCTAATCACATTGTAAATCTAGTGATGTGCTCCCTAAGATTAGTGAGTCATCTAGAAGTGAAATGTTCTACATGAAATTAAGGTCCAATGGAGACTTTCAGTGGTCTCCCCTTGTACAAAGCAGCTCATCCCTACTGGTAGTTGAGCTAACAAGTCTTGTAATGCTTGGGTCCCATGCTAATTTAAAAAATAATCCATCATGTTGCCGATGTGCTACTGTTGGCTTGAGGGGGCCTGACCCAGGTTCAACATTAATTAGCCAAACAAATCCCTACACTACTAGCCCTTTCGGCATTAGCCCACGGAGCGCGGACCGAAGTCTCACCTGAAGTAGTATGGGGGGATGCTGGAACCAAGTTTCCGCACACTGAGATGGTTGTGATGTCGTTTGATTTCTTCTATCCCTGCCTTCGCACAGGTGGTTTCTCTCTAGGGCTTGCAAGACAAATCCTCTATTCTGGTCCTTAATACCTTCACGAAAGTATATGATCAACCTTCACGCAGCCCTAACTTGTGGCTCAGGTATTTTCGCACTGCTATGGCAACGTGTCGTGCAGATTACTCAATTATACTAAGTGATTTGCTTATCTTGTCAAATACTTAAATTTATCACCGCGTAAGCGGATATTCGTAATTGTGTTCAATTATTCAATGTAATTGCATTCATTTGCGCATCATATAAGCATAATAAAGGAAATTCATACATAATATATCCAAATCCATCAACAGAACAAAGACACAAAAATTGTAGAATAACTCATTTTATTAATATCTCCCAAGTGTTATAGACTTTGTCCACTCTGCGCACACAGCTGCAGGGGTCTGCGCACACAGCTGCAGACATCTACCCTAGGCCTTTGCGCACTCAGCTGCAGAGCCTCTATCTACACTACGACCCACGATTTAGACTTCTTCTTCAAAGCTATCACTCTATTACATGATCTGCCATTCTATTGATCGATGCATAAACTACTTAGAGCTTAGCTCCTTTTATACAATCTCATGGTCCGCGGACCATGGGTAGGTCTCTTACAGCCAACTTTACTTTACAAAACTAAGGGTGAACTACCCTTTTTGACGCCTAACACCTTCGCGCTCCGCGACCACAAAATGCGGAGTCTTTACAATTATATTACAAAAATTGACTTAACATGGGCTTTTAGCCCCAAAACTGCCCTTGGGGGATCCCGCTCCCAATAGGCCTCTAACACAAACATTGTGACTCGCCCTCGAGTCACTCAGTAAGCGCGAAGATCTTTGTGTGAAGCTCTCCCAACTCGACCCTAATGACCATAACTTCGGCCATGCACTGAGCTACTTCCTGCTTCGCATCTTCAACTGTTTTCTCGATTACTCCCCCTGCGCTGTCAGCCTGAAGCTGTTGTTGCGTCGCTTGCAGAGTTGCAAGCTTGCCTTCAATGTTTCTTGTGACTGTGTAAGCTTCCTCCAGCCAGGGCTTTAGATGCGCCTTCAACACTGCTTCCTTATGCAACGCTGTGTCAACTTGTTCCTTCAGCTGCTTGGCTTCCTGCAGCTTAGCTAACCTCTGTGTTAGTGCGACGGTTTGCGTTGTGCCCTTAACTTCATCATAGCGCTGTTGGAGTTCACGCGCTTCCGTCTCTAGCCTCTGGATGTTTGGGTCCTCCTGCAAGCTGGTCAGGACCTCAAACGATTGTTCGAACAACTGTGTGCAGTCTATTACCGCACTCTCCACCGCCGCGACTGCTTCTGTGACAATGGTTGCCCGCTGTTCCTTTACCTCTGGCAGTGTTGAAGGCTGGGCCCTCAACTGGAGCTCTGTAATCTGTAGGTTCAGCTCCAACTAAACTCGCGCCATCTCTGTCCAAGTGTCGTGCACCCCTGTGGCCAATTTTTGGATGTGGACCTTGACTGGGCCCTCCTCCAGAATGGCCAACTCTGGGACCGTTCTACATGCCTCCTCCACGACCTGTATGATCTTATTGCTCTGGCTGGTCACCTTGGCCTTAATGGCGATGACAGCATTCCTCTGTAGGGCCATCTGCTCATTGTTTATCTTCTATTCACTGATCACCTGGAGGACGTAGTGCTCACGAGCCCTTAGCTCTACAATTACTCCATCCTGCAAGAGATGGAGTGCTTCGCGCGGAAGCACCCCCAGGTTCAGTCCAACTCCCTTCAAGGTGCTGACAGTGGGCTTGTCAGCCTCATTTTCCATGGTCAGTGCTCCATCTCGCAGCACTATCGCACTAGAAGTGTTCGTGCACAGAATATCGGCAGCCTCTGACGTGACAATAGCCAAGCTGGTGGACAACGTACCAGCTTGCAACACGCGGGTCTGCAACTCCTGCAGCCTAGTCTGGATGGACCCTAGGATGATCTATTGTTGCTTTTCAAATTGTTGTAGGGACTCCGTGGTGACATCTTTGATTATGTCACTAATGTCATATAAGTCACCCTCCGTCAATGTTATAGGGTCCAAGGAGGTCTTGGTTTCCCTAGATTTCTTTTGGACCCTCCCTTCTCCAGCTCTCTCGGTCGCTTAATGTTGACGGATGTCTCTTGAGGGTTCGCGCCATGCTGCTCTGTGTCCTCCTCTTCGGTCTCAAGTGAAGGTGACCACACGCCTTTGTTAGAGCCCCACTCTGTGCCACTTGTCTGTTTTCCAGCCTCCTTTCCTACCTGTTCTGCCTGGGCCTTCTCAGCGGCCTCCTTTTTCCTCTTTTTGACCAACTGCACCATCTTTAGCTTGGCCTCTTCTTCTTCTGTGCGAAGGACTTGCTTCCACCCACTGCCAAGTCCGTGGTAGCGCACAACTCCGCCGACCATTTATCAAGCATTGCTTCGATGGCATCATTTGTGGCTAGGTACGACAAATTGTACCACTTCTGTGCAGGGTCCTTTCGCGCCTGATTGATATCCGATGGAAATCAACTTTAAACTCAGCATAGCTATGCAGGTTAGTGTATACTGTGGGCGAAAATCACAACTTGCGATTGATAGCCACCTGATATTCATTTCCATCAAGATCCAGAAGATCTTGCTGTCCTGAACTCGCTTTGCGTCCTTGGTCGCCCACAATGAAGCGTACTTCACTGCTTCATGAAGGTCTGGTGCGAGTAAGGGGAATTGGCTCTCCTCTGGTAACTCCCATGCTACCAGCAAGATCGATAGCAAAGCCACGCGTAGTGGAAGGTCTTGCTTTGCTCTTGTGCTTCGTGATAGTTTGCTAGGAATTCTCCGCGAAGGTAGTTCGACCAGTTAAACTGGACCCCTTTCGCACACTGCTGTGCGGGCACGATGACAGGTGCTGACACCTCATCGACGCATCACTTTCGCATCACCTTCCCTGCAAGGATCTGCGTTGCCACCTTAATAGCGGGGTCGTAGATGCTGGAGATAGCATACCCACGTGACTTCTTCACCAATTTGAACTTCTCTTTCATTGATTCTGCGAGCGCTTGCTCGCCACCCTTGCTGCCAAGGATCATAGCTGTATTTTTGCTTGTATATGGCAGATGCGTTCTTATGTGAATCAACATATCAGTGATGGGTATCAGCTCCTCCAGTCACAGACACCCATCATGCACCAAGCATAATAGCTACTTGATGACCAAAACTATCACGAGGATGCGGTTATAGTGCAACACCCAGAGCAGGTTGAGTAACCCTGCCTTCTCTACTCCTCTGAGCCACTTCCATGGCTCCAATGCAATCATCCCCATATTTGTGTCTATGATGCGACGCATTAGGTGTTCGGTCACCAGGTGCAGGAGCTTCTCGTGGTCTGCCAAGTCCTAGTATTCGAGCTTCAATATCAGCACCTGTGCCAAACATGGACCGTCAAAAGAGATTTCATACGATAGCAGAGGGGTTTGCAGGGGAGTCTTACTTTCACCAATGTCCTTTGGGACCTTGGACCTAGGCTTACGTAGAGGGACATACTCCAACAATCTTGTAATAGGGTCCGCACCCTGGGCTTCAACCTCCTCTATTTCCAATCCCACATCCTCATTGTCTATGGGGATGTCTTCGATATCCTCCTCTTTTGCTTCTAGGTTTATAGCCTTGCCTTTCTCCTAGGCAGTGGGCTTTGGTGCGTTTCGTCTTGGTGACGCACGCACTGGTATGGCAGGCTGCTTGCCCTTCTTATCTTTCGTGGTCTCCTTGGTTGGGGTTGGCTTCGATCTCGGTGTTCTCAGGGATTTAGGGACCTTTGCCAATACTTCAGCCACTTCCAGGGAAACGACTTCTGCCTCTCTCTCCATTTCCTGTGCTAGCTCCTCTACTACTTGTTGTGTATTGATAACTTCTGGGGGTGCTGACATGATCTTCTGCAAGAATTCTTATGTGTCCGCCGACAAAGTCGCAAATAACCCGGAAACTATCAGAATCTCGTATTGCTCACGATTCATAGGTGCTTGAGAGATCAACCACTGAATACTCAAAATGCCAAGTGTTTTTTGCTAGACATCCACTTGTAATTTATAGGGCAATTTGAATTCAAATCCGACCGTTCCCCCCAAAATCGGTTCATTAATGCTGGATTGGCGGCAAATCTTCAAGGATCTAAGCCATAAATTTCGTCTTAAATGGCGATCGATCGCTCCATTTGGCCTCACTTCTGCCATCTTTTCATGAACAATGACTTTAATGGTCACTTTCTGATCGACCCGCATGATTTCTCCTTGGGTAACGCAACTCCCTCCGCATTGTCGCGGACCCAGTGACATGTCCTTGCTTCTCACTATCTTCCAATCGCGTAGCTCCCCAACCTGAGCAGCGTAATTTATAGTTCCGTGCCTCCTTTCAGCTGCCTAGAGCGCTAATACTGTGCTACTTTCATTTAGTCACATGGTTCGACCGCTGGTGTATGGCTTCAAGCGAATGCCATTCACCTTTCTTGGGAAGGGTTCTCCATTTAATTTGACCAGTTGTACCACTCCTTCGTCGGTAATCTCCTTAATAACATAAAGTCATAACTAGTGCATCCTGAATTTCCTTGGAAATTTATCAAACTTACTATCATATAACAAAACGAGGTCATTTACCTTAAATGTGCGCAGCTTGATGTGTTGATCATGCCATGCCTTTTTGCGCTGCTTTTAGACCTGCTGATGAAATCCAACCAAAAATCTTTCTTCTTCGAGCTCATCCAGCTACGTGAGCCTCTCCTCTAGGGCGCCGCGATCCATCATACCTGTGAGTGCTGCTATGCGCAAACTAGGCACGATGTATTCCATAGGCATTACTGCTTCTACACCATAGACAAGCCTAAAAGGGGTTTGTCCAATGAACTTCTTGCATGTCGTTTGATAAGCCCATAGTACTGCAGGTATGCGTAGGTCCCAATCACTTCACTGAGCATTGAAAACGTTGGTCAGCACATTTTCGAACACTTTGTTGGATGCCTCCACTGTCCCGTTAGCCTGTGGGTGATAAGGTGTGCTCTTCTGGTGATATACCTGAAATTCCTCCGTCAGTGCACTGATCGTCTCATTCAGGAAGTACGTACCACGATCACTCATAAAGATCTCCGGACATCCAAATCGTGTCAGTACATGCTCAAATAGGAACTTCGCGGTAGTCGTGCCCATGCAATCCTTCACTAGCTGCGCTTCTGCCCAATGAGTCAAATACTTTGACGCAGTGATAATGTACCTTGCTCCCGTCTTTCCTTGTGGCTGAATGGGTCCTACAAAATCTATCGCCCACTTCTCGAAGGGTTGCAACGCCATTTCTGGATTCAAAGGCATTTCATCCCTCTGCGATGGCTTGCCCGTTCTTTGACATACATCACATGCCTTGCAATATGCTTTTGAATCCTGATGAAGGGTTGACCACCACAACCATGCGTGTTGTGGAGGTAAATCCCCTCTACGGACAGAGGCGATCCCTACTAGACCAAATCAGGTCTAGAAAAAATCAAACAACGTTATCACGTAGGTTCCTAATTGCAAATCAAAGACCAATGATGAGGGCCTACCTGGATTCCAACGCTAGTACTTGTAGAAGAGTTGACGCTCCCCCCATTCACTGTGCTCTCGCTGTCACGATCCCCACGATCTCCGTGATGCACACTCACATGAAAGACGAAAACAACACAAGATAAATCCCAATAGATGCAACTAATATTAGTCAGAAAGGATAAACTCATCATCTTACAAAAGACATAGAGTGGAACATAATAATAGTCGTCATTATTTGATAAACAAAGAAGAATACAACCAAGTTCTGACGTCAATCCTCCTTGGCTGGCTGATCAGCAGCACATGTCTTGCAAAGCTTGTTGGGAATGGAACAGCCTCTCTCTCCTTGGTTATTAGACAAGAATCTCCTTACTTAGATTTGGCCTTATGGGAATGAAGAAGGCTTCTTGCAGCATGAACTTAACAATTCTCAATCTTTGGAACTCTGGAACTAGCTTGTCAAAGGAAAAAGGACAAGCTTTTATAGATAGAGGAGGAGGAGTTAGGATCATCTACAATATTCATGGGATTGGCTTTATCACCAAGAAGCTTCCATGAGAGGTGGCAAACCACTTCCCCTCTATGGATATTCGAAGCCAAACCAAACCTACTCAAGATAGATTCAGTTCAGGAGTGAGTTAGGAAGAACCTTCGGCTGTTGGTTTGTTAAAAACACTACCCATTTTGGCTGGCACAAGTGCGACTCTGAGACAGAGCACCAGCTAGCGCGCCCTCTTTGGAGGATTTCCCCCATTAGCGCGAGTGCTGCATAGTGAAATCGCGCCAATGGAAAAAGGGGTGTTTTTATGGGTTTTTTACAGGAGATGTCTTCAGGGCAAATGAAGTTCATACTTAGGGGAATACAATGCAAGTGTTTCTAGGTCATGTCACTTCTCACAGGTCCCGGAATGAGTCCTCCAAGGTGTGGGAGAAGGGGTAACAGGGACGGTGACAAATTGCTGTGTAACAATGCGCATAGAATATTCTGTGCAGTTCCTCTCCCTGCATAATGTCCTCTCGCGACGCCCCCATGAGCGTCTATGAGGATGCTGCTTCTTTGGAACTCAGGTACATACCATCGCAATATCTCATCAGTCCCCATCTTGGATAGATGCCCAACAATGACAGAGAAATTGGCTGCGTGCACCACTGATTACTTCTTTTGCCAGACAATGTATCCTTCCAGTGCAATTCATGTTGTTAGGAAGTGTATTATATCCTCAAAATGACCATCTGCGACACGCACTACAAACAGATGTGCGTTAGGCAATCCTTCTTCCAAGTTAGTAGGTTCCTCCCCTATTTCGATGCGTGACAAATGGTCTGGTCCCGCGTTCAATCATCCAGGCTTCACAACAACTTCAAAATCGTACTCCTAGAACAATAAGAGCCATCTGCAGATTCTCCCCCTAACACAAGCTTATTGACCAGGTAATTTAGCATGGACTGATCTGTATACATCTTAAAATGACCTCCTAGCAAGTAATGCCTATACTTTTGGAGTGCATACACCATAGCTATCCCCTCGTGCTCAGTGGTGGAATAGTTCTTCTCTGCTTTGGATAATTTGCGGCTTGCGAATGCGATAGGATGGTCCAATCCTTCTCCACCATCCTGTCTCCATTTGGCTAGATGCATGTGCGGATCATTCTGCCCATCATACTTGTCTGTCAGTCGCATCTTAGGCTTCCCAAATCGTGTTCTCATCATCCTCCTACATTCGCGGCAATCATCAAAGCTTCCCTTGTGTGTACCCCACCATATTGTGGGCGTTGCGTAGTGCCCAGTCCAAGGCCTGGAAGCGCTGCTTTTCTGGCACCTCCCTTTCAAATGCATCCAAAAATATATCTACCTCATTCAGACCATCATAAGTAGGCTGATTCCTGACCTATGACGACACACAACGCAGTGACTGGGTCATCATGTTGCAATTCAACGTAGTTACTTCATGTAACTGATTCTGCCAGCGTTCTATTTCTTTGTTGGAGTCCGAAGTGCAGGAAATCTCATAGTCCCATGTAATCCGTCCATTCGTTGTGGGATTCACCCAATCTTGGTCTCGCGTTGTTATCTTATAGATACAGTCCAGATCATCATCACTCATAATCGCGGACAGGTTCAGTATAGCGTGATCCTTCAGTAGGATCGAGGGGTACTATTATGCGCAACGATTTCTTCTCAAAGATCATATTTCGCTTCTTCAGATTGATTACCCCGTTCATATTAGTAGCCCAGTCAATTCCCGGGAGTGCATGATAATGATTGCTGTCATCCACTATCTCTATTACTTCAAAATCAGCCAGCGTGCTCACTCCCTCAATATCCACGGTCACCCCCTTGCAGCCGTCCCATGGGGATGATCTTTTGCTGATTCGCTATCCTTAGCTAAATCGGAGACCATTGCTGCGCAGGTCTCCCCATTTGCTCCCAAGTCTGCTTTGGTAGGACATTCACATCTGACCCCAGGTCCAAAATGACCTGATCCATTGCATACTCTCCTATCTGTGCGGTCAGTCTCATCTCCTGTCTCGTCCTTGTTTTATGCTTGCCAATCTTTCGTACTACGTGCAGCTCACCTAACGCGGTTCTAGCGCATCTATTGATGATTTCTTTTAACCATTTCACAGCCTTACTGTCGTACAGTAACTTCATATAGGTTTCCAAGAAAGTTGTGAGCATAGAGGGGTCCATCTCCTGCTCAGGCTTATCCTTGCTTCCTGAGGTGGAGGCCTCAGCGAAGCTCTTCTTAGCTTCCATGAAGGTTTCATGTGCGCGCTCCAAATCAAAATTAGCCTCCTTTGCCAGGGCTTTGTGAACCCATGTATTGTCTTATGGTTATTTCCCCTGGTCATCTCCTATCACGATTCCACTTCTTAGCACTATATTTACATTTGGATCTTCCTTGAGCGGCTCAGACCTCATCATCTGCAGGTTTTGAGTTGGAAGAGGTGGTAGAGCCCCTTTGTCATGTATCCTAGATATCAACGTAAGAGAGTCTTCCGTTTCATGATCAAAGAGTGTGCAATACTTGCACGAGGAACGCGTCGGATTAGTGCAATCTCGGGAATAGTGTCCAGGTCCTCCACAATTATAGCAAATCAACTGTCCTCGACTCTACCAGGCCCTCCTCCACCTCGGCATCTTCTGCGCCCCTGAAATACTATCTGTGCCATTCCTGTGCTCTGGTCAAGGGGCCGCGTCTCGACCTGAGCCCTATAGGCGGGAGTTCTATCCATCATCACTTCATAGTTCCTGCAAGTATGCTCATCATGCCCTACCAACCTACAAAAGTTGCAGAACAGCTGTTGCAGTGTACGTACAAACTTCTGTAGCAAGTGACAGTTATCCGTGGCATGTTTTCTGTTACCTGACAGATATGCACCATAATGAAGGCCCCGCGCTAGGTCCTGCTTGAGCTTTTGGCCTTAAAGGCATCGATCCTCTTCCTAAAATATAGTTTGACCAGGCAATGGTCTTTGTCATGACCCTGACTCTTGCATTCCAAGCACCATACCTCCTCGCATACCTTTGGTCGAACCGTCTTGTCCCGCTTCAGACTTTGCATCTCAAGGCATAGATTCTTCAGCTGCGCATGGATCTGCTAAACTCCTAGATTAGGATCTTGCATCGGAGTTTCATGTAGTCTCATGGCAATCTCCAAGGCCTCTGACTAAGTTGTTATCTTCTACTGCGACAATGCACTCCTTAAGTGTGGTAGTAGCGAAGCCACAAACCACTCGCGATGTTGTCCATCTATCAATTTCATGTTGCCTTCGCGGATTGTACATTTCAACCTCTGATATAGTTCCCAAGGCGTCTTGCCTGGTTGCATCGCGATGTCTTTGAATCCCACAATCGATTGTGCCTCAGCTTTAGGCCTACTTAATTCCCTATTCAGTGCTGCTTGGATGTATGCTACTCCAACATTCAGGTTATTGTTAGAGTACTTAATATACTAGGTTAGCGCGTGATCTTGCAGATCACTAACCAGGTCGCCTTCTTTATATGATCATCTGTAACACCTTGAGCTTCCCATACAACCCTCACAACGAACCATAATTGGTCTGGGTCCTCATTTCCCAAGCCTCTGAATAAAGGCAACTTCACTGTATTTGCCATACTGAACCACGGTGGAGGTGGAGGTGGTATGGGTGAAGTTGGAGTTGAGGGTGGTGAAGTCAGAGGTGGTGTGGGCAGAGGTGGTATTCACGAGAATCCCTGTCTTATTAACTAAATAGCACTTTGTGGAGAAACCTTCACTATCCCTTATTCGTCACCTCGCAGAGGTTGAATCAAGGGACTATACTCCGAACCCTTTTTTCCTTCGTTCCTATAAGTTTTTCTGCTTCACGTAGTTCCTAACATCAAGGTAGCTGCATAACCTGTTTTTCCCATAATAGCATTTTAATCTAGGTATTCAAATATTTTACGTACTTACCTCGTGGTCCTTTGAAAAACCATCGCTCCGTCTTGTTGTAGCTGACTAAGGTATCAACCGCGAATTCAACCGTAAATCCTCTTATGACGTGATCGAGCCAATGATCGACAACGCAGGTGATCTTATCCTTCGATGCTTCAAACCTTTGCACTAGCTCCGGGGTCCACACAATAGGACCGTCAGGTTTCCACCTTCCTTGGCTATCTGCTAGCTTTGTGATCCACTCGTATAGCTCAATAGGGAAGGAGCATAAAAAGATCTCGAGGATCTCTGTATACAGGTATCTGTCCAACCACTGTTCCTTTGTCAGTCGTGGGTATCTGTTCTCTTATGCCGCGAATTCATGGATCTTTCTATCCAACTAGTCTCCAATCTCCTTATTAGTTGGATTCGAGTGATACGACATCACACATCTCTTATGAAGATTCCTGTCCCGACAACCGAACCATTTGTTGGCTTGAGTGGGCCTGACCCAAGTTCAATGTTAATTAGCCAAACAAATTCCTACACTACTGGCCCTTTCAACATCAGCCCACAGACCATGGACTGAAGTCTCACCTGAAGCAATATGGGGGGATGCTAGAACCAAGTTTATGCACCCTAAGATGGTTGTGATGTCGTTTGATTTCTTCTATCCCTGCCTTCACGAAGGTGGTTTCGCTCTAGGGCTTGCAAGACAAATCCTCTATTTTGGTCCTTAATACCTTTGCGAAAGTATATGATCAACCTTCACACAACCCTAACATGTGGCTCAGGTATTTTCGCGCTGCTATGGTAGCATGCCGTGCAGATTCCTCAATTATCCTAAGTGATTTGCTTATATTGTCAAATACTTAAAGTTATCACTGCGTAAGTGGATATTCGTAATTGCGTTCAATTATTCAATGTAATTGCGTTCATTTGCGCATCATATAAGAAAAATAAAGGAAATTCATAATAATATATCCAAACCCATCAACATAACAAAGACACAGAATTTGCAGAATAACTTCTTTTATTAATATCTCCCAAGTGTTACAGACTCTGTCCACCCTACGCACACAGCTACAAGGGTTCGCGCACTCAGCTACGGACTTCTACCCTAGGCCTCTATGCACTTAGCTGCAGAGCCTCTATCTACACTACGACCCACGAATTAGACTTCTTATTCAAATCTATCACTCTATTACATGATCTGCCATTCTATTGATTGATCCCTAAACTACTTAGAGCTTAGCTCTTTTTATACAATCCATGGTCCACAGAGCATGGGTAGTTCTCTTACAGCCGACTTTAATTTACAAAACTAAGGGCGGACTACCCTTTTTGACACCTAACACCTTCGCGCTCCGCGACCACAAAATGCGAAGTCTTTACAATTATATTACAAAAATTGACTTAACATGGGATTTTAGCCCCAAAACTGCGCTTGGGGGATCTCGCTCCCAATAGGTACTCTAATTATAACAAGCTGTCCATTGCACTCATACATAATCATCCTCTCCTCAAGCCATATGGCAAAATATCTGTAAGGGTCGAACATATCTGGCCAAGTCATCTCCACGATGTCGAAACCTACCCATCCATGGCTAGTCCTGACCCCGAGTAAAAATAAGGAAAACCTGCCTCGCTATATGGTTAAGGCCTTAGCGATCCCTCACGCGTCAACCCAAGAATGAATTGGATCACCCGCTATTATAAACCTACTCACCAAGAAGTGGAGTAACCCACCAATCAATTGGATCCCTGGATCCCCTAGCCAAATCGAGAGTTCACAACTCCCAATCCCTATTGGCTGCTACTGTATAGGACTTAGAGCTAATGGAACCTAACCATGCCTCATCTTTAGCTTGTATGAAACTTATATATAGATATATGGTACTTGCAATCCACTCAATGCATGCATATTCGCCCTGCTCCTACCAACCGTCACCACTAAGTCTGTTATCCCCTCTCTCGATAATGTACCAAAACAATGTATGGTGTCTTGATACCCACTTGGAAGCTTCCTCAATCATACAGAGTATCCTCTACCCATGCAAGATCTCGACATGTTCTATGGCAGGCGTGGCATGTGCCTCCCCCATGATCATCTCCCCAATCGTGGACTCAAGGATGAAACAAATACCACCTCTATTGAAGATCATCTCATCCCCCAAGCTGTGGCTACTAATTCATGTACCGAACCTGATCGTCCATTGGAGAATCTTTATTGTGTCCGTGATTCACTGAATCTTAGAGAGAGGTCTTAGGAAAATCTTGCCTCTTGCTACCCATAATGAGAGCATCAATTGGGCACAACGAGGCTCCCCTCGACTACACATGATGCCTGAGAGTGAAATATGTGAGGGCTCCCATGGGTATGATCAAGAACCCATATGGATGCTGACGACTAGCCTTGTAACCAACCTGCTCTCCAAACCTGGGCATGCCCACGCCAATGGCATGTTTGACATCCACATAAAGAAATATCCATGCTAGCAACACTCCCCCAATATGTTGGGTAGCCTTGTACACTACTGCATACAACCATGTATCTTTGTGCCACTTGGAATACAACTGCATGCAATTACATACCTTTGTGCACCGCTAGACACCACTACACATTGCCATATCACCCTGAATCAACTGGTACCCCTCCAGATTCAATGTATCTATCACTCCATGAGGGAATTCGTTGCGATGTGAATCTCTCCTCCACGGTGCAACCCTGCATACCATTTCACACCACCATGCACCTTCGTGCTCTTTTGCATACCACTGCTCATTATTGCATATCCCTATACACCACTAGATGCCACAGTATAAGAACAGGTCAGTATGCATCAACTTGCATCTTGTCAGTATCACCATCTGCACTATCACATCGTCGTAACCTTGGATGACTGGACCTCCCCTCTTGATCCTCCTGGAGAGATCTGAGAGAGAAGCCTCCCTATTTTCTAGTGGCAGTGTCATTATGGTGTTGCTCCTCATTGATCCATGTGCCCCATATATCTGTGGGAAATCACCACCTCCATACATGGCCCTATCTCTTCCACTTCCTCTGACAAACTCCTGTGTGAGTATGTTGATCATGTTGTGGCCCCATGCACTACCAACATGCCAGGATAACCCATGGAGTCTGCTTACTCCCCTGTCAATCCAACCTGTCACTGATGTTGTATGGGACTCTGGTAGAGATATGAAAGTGCATTTGCACTTGGATATTGAATCCTTCACTCTGCTAATACCATCATAGGCCAAATCCATGATGTGATGGGGAGTCCCACTTGGATCCCAATAATAATTTGCCCCCCAAGGTCGTCTTGTAGCCCACGACCCTTGCTGAACTATGCTCTTGGTCATGGATATCTCTAGACACCTAGCTTGTTCCACTAGGTACCAACTCAATACCTCTCGTCGCCCAAACCCGTGAGATGGATCGAATGTAAGAACACCAATACACACAACAACTCCATCATGCGAATCTTGCACCCTGTGCAACTCATGTCGCCCCGTCTCACTGGCCTGGTCAACACATAAGGTTTGCCTATATAACTCTACCTCTCTCTCTAACGTGTAGAGGTAACCTAACAATGTCGCAAGCCCCATTTATGTATGCCTGAAGAGGGTTGTTGTCTTAAAGTAATGCAACTCTACTAGTTTCTTGTGCATATGTCTGCTTCTCATTGATGGGTGGCCCAAAAGATGGCTGCTCATCCTCCTCCACCATTGATCTAGGTGGATGTCGGTGGTCGCCCACCTATTCCACTAGGACCCCCACCACTGTCTCTTTCAGTTTTTTAGTTTCCTTAATTGTAGTGTAGTTTACTATTTTTGGTGTTTTTTCAAGTCTTGAACTTCCAGAGTCGTTTTGAGGCCCTAAACGACGGTTTTGGGAAAACTAGGGCTAATAGGGGATGTGGTCTGGTGTTGGCCAGTCAAAATTTGTAGTCCTCAGATAGATATTTCTAACGAGGTATTGTACGTGTCAAACGAAGAACGTATGCCAAAGTTACGACCCTGGGAAATTGATGTACCAATTTACCCAAATAGGGCCCATAGTTTTGGCACTTCATCTCCTAGGGTTAGGGTTTTGGATGTTTAGGGTTTTCCATTGTTTCTCAATGATAAATAGGCCTTTGAGCCTCATTGAAACATAGTTTATAGGCATGTAGCCACGACTTCTCTTCTTAGCGATAAGCGACCATTGCCCGAGCTAGTCTTATTTCCATTCTGTTTGTAAGCATATTTCAGTATTTGATATTAATGAAATGAAGTGTTATTTCTGCTACATATATGTATTTATGGTTATATATGTAATTTGTTGCATTTATGTTTAAGTTCGGATCAACCATGTGCTCAACATGAGCCACTAATGGCCCCTCCATAGATAGCTCATCCTCCATAACATCCTCATATAAGTTGCGTCCCTCTATGTGCTCTCCATTCTAAATAATCATTGGTAGCCCATCTCTTTTCCTATCTTCTATTCGATGCATCATTAGGGATTTAAATTGTTCCCCAATGCTAGTCAACTTGGCCTCTGACCTGGAATAAACTGCTCGCATGTCCTCCAGTTCACCATTATATTGTAGGTTTCTATCGTATTGGAACTCTGTCATGGCTCTGTGCACCTTTGTGTTTACTGGCACCTCATCAATGGATAACCCTATAGGTACAGGCTCTACTCTCTTTGCCACTATCTCAACCTGAGCCATCAATGGACTCTCCAATAGTGGTGATTCCTAAGTCACACTAGGCCAATCTAAGTCCTCCTCACAACCACTGATGTTATCTTCCTCGTGATCAAGCTCCTCATTATGTTTGTTGTTAGGAGACACCTCCATGTAGTGGGCCTTGCCCTTAGTGTACCTGCACCCCAGGGTCCACGACTCTTGACATGTGAAGCACAAGTTCCTCCTTCGGAGGTCCCTCCGGATCTCATCATCTAACTATCCCTATCATGTCGACCCCTTTTGAGGAGGTATGGTGTCCTTCTAGTTGAATCTCTCTATGAGCCTTTATGTGAACTCTGTGTATGACATGATTCCTACATGACCCAAAGTGATCAACCCACGATACCACCACTCCTGTGAATTTCCATCCAAATGTAAGATGGCATACTTAATACCATCCACCTCTCTCATGGGGTTTTTTTGGAGGTACGTGTCCAATTTTTGCACCCAAGCCCTAACAAAACTCCTGGTCAACCCATCATTAAAGCTCGAAAGGGTTATTTTTCCCACTGTCCTCTGTACATCCTATTTTTACTGACCTCCCCTATATGGTGTAAGAGGCTTCACCCTTGTGGCATGCCAACCTCTAGGGTCTCTGTCATAAGGACTAGGATGGCTCTAGTCCATCATCTTATTGTTATTCAATTAGGCCACCATTTCTATCAGCTTCTCATTATTCTTGAGGACCTCTTCCATAATTTCTTGTGTACTCCTTTTTCCTTGAGTCACTGGAATGTCTATAGCTCCACCAATTACTACGCATGCATGTCCAACTCTTCCATGATCTTCCTAGTTTCCCCGCAACTGGCTAAGATCATGCTTTGGTACCACATTCCCACTTGATATACCCCTGTTTTGCTACTAATTTTTTGAATTTTACTTAGTAATATTTTGTCAAACAATTTGATGGTATAAAATTGTAGGTTTCTATTTAAAGTTTGGTCTCAAAATAGATGTACATAGTAACCCATAAATACCAAAATGAAGCATCCCAAACACTAGGATTGATTTATATAATGCTCAAAAATACACTTATATTGTTCGTACTGTTAGCGACCACTTTGTGGGTGATATCCCTAGGAGAATTTTTTTTCTCCAAGATGGTCCTCAACCGGTAGACAACAGCTCCACCACCTGAGCCAGCCATGTGGTCCCTCATCCATCTGCCATGATCGTAAGTTTGAAGGTGGGCCTCCCGAACCTAAAGGTATGCCATTTGCTAATCGCGTATTGTAGTTTGTTTATCATGGAAACTTTTGGGCATGGATTAATGGGGGGACTTAGCAGAAATAATGGGCTAGTTTCATGGTCTTGTCCCCTAGACTACTTTTGGATGTTAACCATTTGGCTTTAAGGATGGTACTTCATGGGAAACCCTGATTTTGGTTGTGTGGTCCCGCTCCCTCATCCGCATATATTGCCCCCTTTCCACTCATTATAACCCCACTCATCATTTCTCCTACTTGGGTCCACATTCCTCCACTGGGTCCACATGGGGTTAGCCTTCCCCTCCCCTTTTCCACACCTTGGGTCGAGCTTGGAATGATGCCCCAGAGGTTGATGCAACTAAAAAGAAAAGTAAAAGCATAATTGGCTACATTCAACAGGAAAATGTACCACAAACTGCAAAATATGGTTAGGACAAACACATTTAGCACGTGAGCAAAAGCTAATACATAAGCTCTACCCCATCTTCATGGCCACCACCTTGGTTTCTACAGGCCCTAGATGAGCCTCCTTTATCATTTAATAACTCGTGATTGTACTAACCTGTGGTGGGAAATTAACTGCCCTACCTTAAAAGGGGTATCCATTGCTATATCTCACACATCATTCTCTTACCCCTTAAGCCCTGAGCAATTAATTAAATAAAACGCATAAAAGGAAAGGAATATAAAGAAGGGTGGAAAAATCAAGGCTGGGGCACCTCATGTACCATGATTTCTCCCTCTTATACATTATATACCCAAGTGTGGGCTTTTACTAGCTACCCATGTACCCCAACATATGGCCCAGGGATGCCCCTTTTCATTCCCTACTCCATTCATCTCTTTATCAGTTGCCACCACCTTTAAAAGGATGTACCCTTGACCATAGTTTTAAAAACCGGAACCGGTGACCAGATTGGTCCACCTAATAAACTGAGTTTCAAACTAGAACTGGTCAAACTAGGACGGGTCAAATCTCGATGAACCAGATTTAAAAAAATACATTAAATAATTATTTTTTAATGAAAAAAACTATTTTGAATATTTAAAACCACTATTCCAATCCAATAGAGACAAAATATGCAAATTTTGCTGATGTATATACCATGTAAAAGTGGATATATCAAAATTGCACCTAGTGCAATACATATCATAGAGAAAATACATAAGCTATGAGGCTCTAAATGACATATAAAGTCCAAAAACAATGCTACAAGTTATGAAGCCATTGGCCTACCATAAGACTACAAGTCTACACATGATCAATCATCAAATTCATCACCACTACTAGAGACAGGATCATCAACAAGAGCAACATAGACATCATCTAGTTCAGAGTCTGAGGATGCCTCAAACTCATCTGCAACCTAAGTAGTAACACTATCACCAATAACAATAGAAGTGGACCTAATGGAAGCAAAAGTTCGTTGAGCTGCACAACTAGTGCCTTCCATTGGTTTCTTGCCTTTACTTGATGCAACTACTAATCCTGGTTTTGATGATGCTACCAAATCTGCTTCATCCCCTCTAATGCCATGTCAATATCAAAATCAACATCAAACATAGGATCTTGTGTCTTCTCCACCCATTCTGATGTTGGATCAATATCATCCAACACAATGGGATCTAGACCAGGTGTTATTTTCATCATTTTGTTCCGCCTTAGTCGAAGATTGAATTGCACGAAGACAAGATCATTTAACCATTTTTGTTCCAAACAATTTCTCTTCTTCGTGTGTATGCGCTAAAAAATAGATCAATTGCGCTCACAACCTGAAGCACAACAAGTTTGGTTGAGGACTCTAATTGCAATCTTTTGCAATTGAGGACATTGGCCGCCAAATGACTCCCACCAATGTGTTGCAAAGAAAAAGACATTAATTAGTAACTTAGTTCATTTCATTACTTATTTACAAATTATAAGTATTTATAGATAATTTGAATTGTAAATTTCTAAACAATTTAACTTGAAAAGAAAAACAAATTGGAATTTATTACCTGGTTGATCCAAATCTCTTGCCATCTTTGCCAAGTTTTTTCCAAAGGTACCAACTGCCATATTGAAAAGAGTAAGTTGTGTATGTATTTCCAACTGGTCTGCATGGATAAGGACCATGGGCTCCAAGCAATAAATCAATCCACCTCTGACCTCCCCATCTTGCAAATGTCCTCACCGAGCTTTATAATGATACTTTGGCTTCAAAAAATACCCAGATGCTTGTATAGGACGATGGAGTTGACTGTTCCATGTATTATCAATGGTCTCCCATATACGACCATATTTATCTAACCTATCCTTGTAAGCTTCCTGTATCGGCTCCTTTGCTTGAACCTTAACCTCAATATTGTAGCCCATGGCCAATTTTTCCCCTTCCACCATCCTTAGCACCTTAATAAGGGGGTCGTTAATTTTCATAAGCTCTGCAAACCTTTTCCAAAAATAATTTTCAAAAACTTTATTTTTGGTGTCTTTTCCATCTTGTCTGCGAGCCCACCAAGATTCAATACAATCATGAGAAGAAAACATTTTCTGCAAGTTTTTTTGCTGAGAATTGAGACATTGCAACGTGAGGAAGTGAGTTGCAAATCTCGTAATTGCAGGTCTAACAAGCTCTTTGCCCCCAATGTTTTTCCTCATTAGTCTCAATACCCATAAGTGGTTATAGATGTATTTTGTAATGCACTTGGCATGATCTACAATTCTTTTTACCCACTCCATTTTGCCTATGTCCCCAAGCATGAGGTCTATGCAATGTGCAACACATGGAGTCCAAAACATGGTCTTATATTTGGACTCAAGCATCTTTATAGAAAGAATATAGTCTGAGGCATTATCTGTGATGACCTGCACAACATTCTGCTCCCCCACTTCCTAAATAGTCTCATTCAAAATCTCAAATATAAGGGTTGCATCCTTCACCTTATCATATGCATCAATTGATATCAAAAACATGGTTCCTTGAGGGCAATAAATAAGGAAATTAATGATAGTGTGGTTCTTTCCATCGATCTGTCCATATGACATGATGGAACAACCTGTTTTGAGGCATGACTCTCTATACTCAACCAAATACTCATCAATGGAAGAAATCTCTTTTTTCAAAAGAGCTCCTCTCAAATCATGCATAATAGGGCCTTTAAAGCCCTTTCCTACAACTATAATAGAGTCCCACATAAATTGGTAATAAGGTAAGTGAGCAACATTAAACGAGATATCTCCATCATACCACCATCTAGCAATGTATTGATAATAAGTTTCTCTGCACTACTTTTTCCAATATTGATCCAAAGTGGGCTGACAACTTGGATGGGAGTAAGTGGGATTAACAAAGGAAGTGGTGGAAAAGGATAAGAAATAACTCTAGATGTTTGTTCTCTTTGTTCCTTTAGATTGTTGGCCAAGAGCAGGAGGACACATAGTGAAAGGAGTCATTGGTGGAAGGGATAGAAAATGAGCCTTGAATATCATAATCATCATACTTGCTCTCATTCATGGCTTCTAATAATTCCCTCTTCCTTACAATTTCATCTTGGATGGCCTTCGCCCTAGCCTTATTCTCCTCAAACTTTTGAAACTTGGAAAGATATTCTACCCTAATAGGACCTAACACTTCATTTGGTGCTTCACATGGCTTTACTTGGCCTCTTATCCCAACCAAGTGTTGTTTCAATATGAGAATACCCCACCTTCAATAGGTTTATTGCAAAACTTGCATATCATTTTTCCATCAATCACATCGCAATGATCCCATGCAATGTCCTTGGATTTTGGGGCTACGTTGGCTTGGAATAATTAAAATTTGCAAAGAAATATGCCATTTAAAAAAATATTGCAGCTAAGAAAAATGGAAAACCAAATATAAATTTAGGGAAAAAATGCATATTGTAGCCTACAAAATTGATTGCATAGAACTAGAGATTTGATAACATATGACACATAAAAAAAATTAATACATGGACAACAAGGAATGTTGGCCCTCAGTTTTGGTCTATTTTTGCTTAAGGAAACTTACTTAATCCTTATATTTTCCATCCATTTTATATCACATCCATCTCATTTTGATGTATTTTATGCAAATTCAGGTATTTAATTTTAATTTTGCAATTTCTAGAAGTTTTTATGAAAATTGAGTTTCAAGTGCAATTTTGGACAGAATCAGATATTCCTGTAATAGTTATGTGGATGACATATTTGTAGGACACTTGGGCTCGAGCTCGATGCATGAATGGAAAGCTTGAGAACTTGGATTGAACTAATTCCACTTGGTTCGGTCAAAACAAGCTTTATTAAGCCCGATCAAGGCTGGTCAAATATGACTAGTCACCCAGAAAATCCCTAGGAAATAGGGCAGTTTTATGATTTCATGGGATTGCCCATATTTTTAGTGATGGATTGAATGGATTCGATTTGGATAGATGGATATGAATAGATATGATTGCTAGAGAGACTTTAGATCAGTTTGTTTCATGATCTTCTATTTAAGCCAAGACTTTGAAGGCTTATGAAATGTAATTTTTATATAACTTTATGCCAAGACATTTGAATACTGGAGATTAATTAGAAGAACTTGTTCTACTTTCATTTTCTGTTCATTAGTGTGGATGAGTGCTTGAAGTTTCAGCATTTGATAGCAGCCTCAAGTGTGCAAGTCAAGGTTGGAGAGCCCCCACTCCAAGCTAAGTACACTTCATTGTTAAACTAGCTTAATTTTCATGAACTAGTTGCTTTAGATTTGTTTACTTGTTTTGTTTCAGATTTGCTTATTTGAATTAATGTGTGATGAATGTTGAATGGATATTGGTTTAATTCTAATCTACATATGAAGGGACACACAGGAATTTAAGTTAAATTCCCCTTTTATTTGATCTTGAACTAAAACTGAATTTCATTCTCCTTTTCTTATTTGAAGTTATTTATGCATTTCTAGTTTGAAGCAATGGTGATTATGATAGAGTAGAATTGTGAAGAAGGACAATCTAGTCCTCCTTAGTTAGGACCCTCTCTTTTTACATCTTCTGCATCATAAACCATTGTTAATTAGTGCTCTTAGGTTTCTCTTCATGAAAGTAGTATTACAGGGAAGGACAACCTGGTTCTCCTAAGTTAGGAGCCTCATCCCTCACATATTACATAAGTGAATTAGAAATTGTTAAAATAGGTTTATATTTGTAATACGTACTTCCTTAACTCTTCAAGTTTTATCTTCTAAGCTTGGCTACATCTGATATCCATATACTATGGACTTGCTTCCAAGTTTTACAAACCCGGATTGATAATTAAATACTTGTGTTAATTTGTGTTAATAAATTAGCTCAACATTTTGGCGCCATTTCTGGGGAGGCAATTGTTAGCATAGTCAAATAGAAGATAAACAAAAACACTAAAAATTTGATAATAAAAAAAAATAGTTAAGGTACATTTCTCTTAGTTATGTTTCTTTATGCCTAGAAATAGAGACCCTAAAAGTAGATTCCCAAAACAAAACCCCCAAAAAAACAAAACAAAAAATAAAATTAAAAAATAATTACCAAATCCATTTGTAAGACAAGATCTAAAAATGATGTTAAAGAAATCATTTAGAGGAGGAGGGTATGCCACCACAAGACTATTCTCAAGTCATTGTCCTCAATTTAGAATGCTCACTAGGGATGAATCTTTATGTCAAAGGATAGAAGAGCAACAAAACATCCATGAAGATGATCCACAGGAAAAGAATCTAGAACTTTCTTCTAGCTATCTTTGTGAGGAGGTGAATGATTCATGGATCATATGCAATAAAGATCAAACATTAGAGCCAGAAATTGAAGAATTTATAGCATGTATATCACAAGATCCCTTGTGCATACAAAATTTTGAACAAGTACCACAAGAAGAGTTTTGTGCTATGACAATTAATGAGAGCCAAGCAAACAAAGATCATCTTAAAGCTTGGTTTCAATTAGTCATTAGCTCACAACACTACATTTTTCAACATTCTTTCTCATCAAATCTCTATGATCAGATAAATTTTCGTGTTCAAACATTCATTAAAGTATATTTTTCAAATTTGGATATGAGTTTACTTATGATCTTGTTACGAAAATGGATGCATTGGAAATTCTCTTATACTTGAGAGAATGAATTATTTTTCTAAAATAGAATAGGATAGAATATAATAAATAAACAAGTAGAATGAATTCGCAATAAGACTTCCATAATAATTTTGTTTCAAACTGTCATGAATATTTCTTCAAATCATTGTTCAATATTCATTTGAAAAGACTACATGGCAAAATGCAGTAAGAACAATCCTATTTTGGGTAACCATATAGGATCATTTTTAAATCATGTTATTTTTTATATATCTCTTGAAATCTAGTTTTGGAATCCATTTTGAAATTTTCAATTTATATCACAAATAAAAATGTGATCAAAATCAAACTAGGTCTCGAGTGAAATGTTCAGGATAGAGTTAGTACAACCTTGATTTGAGATGTCTAATGGAAACATTTTTACCTGAAATTCATAGGGAATATATCCCTTGGAATTTAGCTTCAAAATCAATTTGAATCACTTCAATCAGGTATCATATGAAAATGTTATTCTTGAAATACTAACTGCTTCTAAAAAAATATGCATGGTGACAATTCTAGGTCTTGACCGTTCATTGGAATATTTGACATACCAAATCATGTTATTTTATAAATCTATTTATATGGAAGATACGTATTCAGGTATAGATAAATACACAATTTGAATCATCCCATTTGGAGGTGAAATGAAAAAGTTATATCACATTTAGTGACTGCATGTCTTCAAAACAACATAGTAAAACTCTGCCTCCTAGGTCTGTTCATCACCAATTTTGTGATATCAAGCCTAAGAATTTCTAAAACTTGTTTCTACTGGAAATATAAAATGAATCTATTTTAATATCCAAGTGGAATCACATTCATCCGATCTTTATAGAAGAAGTTACACTTCAAATAGTGACTGTTGGTCTAGTTAAGAATTAACAAGCAACGCTATCAAACATGGCACTCCTAATAATTTATACCATATCATTTTAAAACATTTTGAAAACATATTTATATTGGAGGTATTCATATGAGTTCACTTAAACTTGGCTTTGGAATCACTCTAATTGGATATAAAATGAATATTTTGTAAACAAAATACGGCTACGAGGTTTAGGCTGACCACCATTCCTCAAGGGGTTAATAAATGCATTTTGTTTGTATATCATCTTTGGACTTGTTTTCTAAGAAATGATTGTAATTATTTATATATTTATTGGAAGAAGAGAGACTTTACACTTCTCTTCCTCCATCATCTAATATTGTATTGCAGGCAAGTGCTATGTTTTTGCAGGTCATAGGAAGAATGAAGGAGTGAACTCCATGGATGAAGTATTTTTCAAAGTCAATTTTAAATTCATATTTAAGAATATGAATACAAATGTTCAATTCAAAGCAAAGTGAAAATTCACCTGATGTTGAATTCATCCAATGAAACTCAAACTCTTGAAGCTTGTATTTAGTTATTGACCAACAACATCAACAAACCCTACAACATGAATTGAGATAGAGGAAAAAGAAAGGAAGCTAATCATCAGAAGAAGAAGTTAAGTTTTTTTTTTTTTACTATGAAAATTCACATCCATTGCCAAAGAAGTCTTTCATAAGCCATATTGTTCACGATTTCATCCATCAACCATATTGTATGTTAAGCTCCGTGATCATGCATGTTGAAGTCCAGACTTATTATCTATACATTTACTACTAAATCATGAATTCAATATAACCTATTTTCATAAGCTTTTCATACTTCCCTTCTCCATTACACCCCACCTCCATCCAGAAAAAAAAAAAATAGAAAATAGAAAAAGATAAAAAATAATAAAGGAGTTTGGTTGTGAAAATCCACGAAAGTGGCACAATACAAATTCGAATTCATATAGGAAAACCAACCAGCTTGGCCAATATGAATTCTCTATTTTGTTTTACCATTTCTTTAGTTTGATTTTGCAGGAATCATCCTCCAAAATAAGCAAGACTTGCAGACAAGTTTGAGAATAAGCAAGGGGGAAGCTTCATAATAAAACTATGCAAACAGTGTGAGCAGTTGTATTGAAGGGACTTGAATTACATTATAGAAAAAAACATTTATATATTGCATAAAAATGTACATGACAGAAGGGACCTGAGTTATTATGAATCAATTGCAGAGGGACTTGAACGACATCGACAATCAATGGACCAGAATCAATGAAGGATAGTAAAACAAAAGGCAGAAATAAATTCTGTGTTTCAATCTATTTAAGACATTTGATTAGAAGACATCATCCAATATTGTTAGGGAAGTACAAGTACTGTGAGTACAAAATTTTGCTCTTGCAAATTCGATTTTTTTTAGAAACTTTGAAAGCTTGTTAAAATTAAGATTAATACCTGAATGCATATTCATTACATTACCCTCATCCTATACCCATTTATCCTATACTTAATCCTATGTACATCCTACATTTATATTCTACATTCCATTCATATATTTCATATTTACTTCATAACTTTAAACTTTCCATAACCCTTATATTCTACATTCCCTTCATATATTTCATATTCACTTCATAACTTTAATAACCCTAAGTATTTTTCCATAAAGCAAAAGGGATCAAAGTGAGGATTTAATAAGTCGAAACCTGCACCACAAATAAAACATTAGTATTATGGGAAATAATTTTAAATATGACCTAAATGGTCATTTTAAAATTAAGAGATATATTGCAATACATATGGAACATGTGCATTATGAAAAGTAATCAAGCAAAAAAAATCGAAATGATTGGTAATGCAATTTGGCGGTAATATAATTCGATGGGTGTAAAGGTTATCATAATCCTCCCACTGTGGTAATACAATGCAAACTCAACAAAATGAGTGATGAATGAATAATCGGCGAAGGTGGAAGACAGACTATGATTCATGCAATTAACGTGGTAATCAAAACAATGCATAACAAAAATAAACCAGTACTTAGAAAGAAATACGATGGTATATATGACAGTCAAGATTAAATCGCAGTAGTGTGAGTTGGTTTGCAGGACATCCACGATGGATTGGAGGACGGCCACGAATGCATCAGATATAAGCTAGGGTATATGGGTAGAGATATAATGAATGAACCTGAGCTATAATTATAATAAAAAATGAATTCAAATGGAGAAATGATGAACCATGAAAATAATTATAAACGGTTCCATTCTATCGAAATAATTTTGATTTAGTATGCATGGTATATGCACGACATTCCGATCTAAGGGACGACCACGAGAGCATTACCCAATGAGGTTTATACATGGCATTCCGGTCAGAGGACAACAACCAAATAGTAAAACAGTCAAAACATTTTGAAACAATAGAGAAAAAAACCCCGTGCGTTTAACAAAGAGAGCTTTGCCATTGTTGAAGCCAGAGACCTCAGAACCGTAAATTTGTTGCCATCATAGCCGTTGGAGGCTCAGGAAAGACGGTAGATGCCATTGGCATACATTTGGAGGAAGTAAAAACGGTTTGACAGAGAAAACAAACTAAGGAAAGGGAGAAAGAGATATAGCACTGAGAAACTAGAGAGATAAGAAGGGTAAGCTGAGAAGACTAACGGAGGAAGTGGAGTCAATTAGCAAAAATGTCGTGAAGAGCAAAGGTAACTGTAAAACCTGATTTATTTCCCTTAAATGTGATAGAGATTTTAGAGGAAATATCGAGATTTTTCGTTGAGATATGGACTGTCTGTTATTTATTTAAAAATCTATTTGTGCCACTAGTTAGCAAATAAGGGTGTTTAACAGTGGGAAACGATATGAAACGCAGGATGATTGGGCCAAGAAACAAGGGAATCACGACACTTCAACAATAGTTAGGTAAATCGATTTCGATCTTCCATGAAATCGCCAAGTTTGCTAGTAAAATGAAGTGTTTATACAGTGAGTTTAAATGCACAAGCAGTGGGCTTAATTGCACAAGCAATAAACTGTGACATAGCTTTAGGTTAATAAATGATTTGTTAACTATGGAATGGGGAAAATCAAAACAAAACTCAGCTGATAGATCTAGATCTTCCACGAAATACTGAAACAGAGTGTCTTATTAAACTTTGATTGCATGTTGAGTAATGAAATGAGAAATCTTTGTGTAGTTTTGAACGTGTAGTTCCTGAAAAACGCATAGTTCGCCGAGCTTAAAACTACACCTGTGTTTTCAATTACATAAACATGTGTTTTTATGATCAGACAATGTGACAGAAGAATGAGTTTCAGTTTGATTGCATAAAGGAATTGGTCAACGAAAACAGAGTATAGGGTTATAGTTGAATGTGTGGAACAAATTCGTTGATTACCAGCAGTGAAGTGTTGTATATTGGTTATTGCATGTTGATTGTATAAACAATGAAGTAAAAATGTACACACATTGGCCTCAATTCAATAATCAATAAATGAAGAAGCGACTCTAGTTTGATGTTATATGAATATGTTAAGAAAAACAAAAATCAAAGGGAGGAATTATGATATGATTTCGTTTTTTAATGTATATCAGCCATAATTTGATAGTAGACCAGAAAATCGATTTTTCAGAATTCGATTTTTGAAAAGGTATTAACCAGTGGTGCAAATCAAATAGTCCAGTACATAAACTATGGGTATACATTGAAGATTCTTGGTAAGCAAACACTTGTGCAGTAAAAAAAATAAGGAATTGAGCCAATTGAAAGTGGAGGTAGTAGGTAAGGAATCAGGCACCATATCTTCTAAAAAATTCGAAATTGTTAAAAAGCCACTATTTTTCGTTGTTTTTTCTGAGCAAAATAAAATGAAATTTGAAAAAGGAAAACATGGGTTTTGTTCAGAATGAGCCTAATTATGATCCATGCAGATAGTTTTCTCAAATTCATTTCTATTTGGGATATTTTTATGGTTCTTTCGACCCCTATTTTACAGATTGTGTGGGTAAAACAATGGCTAAATTGAAAGTGAATGCCTAGTCATAAAAAGGATTGGCACAAGTTATTTTGTAGAGGAATTATACAAGAAAAAAACCTCTGCACAAGTGAAAGAAGCCTTGATTTGATCGATTCATGTTTTCTTTGTGACTGTGCGACATTTCTTTGTGACTGTGCGACATTGTGAGATTGGCTTCTTTTAGTGAGATGTGAGGGTAAATGGATATTGGCTCCTTTTAGTAAAGTTGTTGATATTGCTAATTTGAGAGGAACATGAATCCTGCGTCAGAATGTATTACAAAATTCAAGTTTTATTTGTTGTCTTCTCTGAAGCTGCTCATCCATAATGATTTATTGATGTTTTATCATCAGAGGAGGAATAGTGTAAAGTTTTTGTATTTGTATGTTGATGGTGAAACCTCATCACACATCAGAGACATTCTTGTTCCCATCACTCCAGAATACATAGCCCAAGCCACAAGTTTTCCACTGATAGGTGAAGAATACTACAAAGGACAACATTTCAAAGAGAAAGGATGAAGTTTTATTTTTATTTTAGAAAAACAGAGAAAAGGAAAGGAGAAAAAGTACATGAAGGCATAGATATCCTTTTACAGGTAGCTCAAGAGAAAGCTTCATCTTCAAGGGTTAGAGCCACAGGTACATCAGGAGGCCAGTCAGCATATGGAAGTAAAAGGTCAAAAGGAAGAAACAAGCATGAGGACATGCTTGAAGATCAATAAGGGGGAGATGTTGGCCCTCAGTTTTGGTCTATTTTTGCTTAAGGAAACTTACTTAATCCTTATATTTTCCATCCATTTTCCATCACATCCATCTCATTTTTATGTATTTTATGCATATTAAGGTATTTAATTTTAATTTTTCAATTTCTAGAAGTTTTTATGAAAATTGAGTTTCAAACGCAATTTTGGGCAGAATCAGAAATTCCCGTAATAACTATGTGGATGACATATTTGCAGGACACTTGGGCTCGAGTTGGATGCATGAATGGAAAGCCTGGGAACTAGGACTAAACTAATTCCACTTGTTTTGATCAAAACAGGCTTTATTAGGCCCGGTTAAGGCTGGTCAAGCATGACTAGTCACCCAGAAAATCCCTAGGAAATAGGGCAGTTTTATGATTTCATGGGATTGTCCATATTTTTAATGATGGATTGAATGGATTCGACTTGGATAGATCGATATGAATAGATATGATTGTTAGAGATTCTTTAGATCAGTTTGTTTCATGATCTTCTATTTAAGCCAAGACTTTGAAGGCTTATGATATGTAATTTTTATATAACTTTATGCTGAGACATTTGAATATTGGAGATTAATTAGAAGAACTTGTTCTGTTTTCATTTTGCTGTTCATTAGTGTGGATGAGTGCTTGAAGTTTCAGCATTTGGTAGCAGCCTCAAGTGTGCAAGGCAAGGGTGGAGGGCCCCCACTCCAAGCTAAGTATACTTCATTGTTAAACTAGCTTGATTTTCATGAACTAGTTGCTTTAGATTTGTT
Source organism: Pinus taeda (assembly GCA_000404065.3). NCBI lineage: Eukaryota > Viridiplantae > Streptophyta > Pinopsida > Pinales > Pinaceae > Pinus > Pinus taeda. Next base: position 41,810 of record APFE030345929.1, read on the forward strand.
TACTTGTTTTGTTTCAGATTTGCTTATTTGAATTAATGTGTGATGATTGTTGAATGGATATTGGTTTAATTCTAATCTACATATGAAGGGACACATAGGAATTTAAGTTAAATTCCCCTTCTATTTGATCTTGAACTAAAATTGAATTTCATTCTCCTTTTCTTATTTAAAGTTATTTATGCATTTATGGTTTGAAGCAATGGTGATTATGATAGAGTAGAATTGTGAAGAAGGACAATCTGGTCCTCCTTAGTTATGAGCCTCTTCTTTTACATCTTCTGCATCATAAACCATTGTTAATTAGTGCTTTTAGGATTCTCTTCATGAAAGTCGTATTGCAGGGAAGGACAACCTGGTTCTCCAAAGTTAGGAGCCTCATCCCTCACATATTACATAATTGAATTAGAAATTGTCAAAATAGGTTTATATTTGTAATATGTACTTCTTTAACCCTTCAAATTTTATCTTCTAAGCCTGGCTATATCTGATATCCATATACTGTGGACTTGCCTCCAAGTTTTACAAACCCGGATTGATAATTAAATACTTGTGTTAATTTGTGTTAATAAATTAGCTCAACAGTGAAATGAGGATTTTTTCAAATGAAAATCTTTACGTGGAAATGAAAACTAGCTTCCTTAGCCTCCTCTTGAAGATGGAAACTCTATTGACAACTCCAAACTATCTCCAAAATAGCTCCAACTCCAAGCCTCCAAGACGACTACTCCAGCAAAAACTCTACACACTCCAAGCTCCCAATCAAACTCACAAAAACTCCAAATGAGATGTGTGAGGCAAATAAGAGGGGTGATCTCCTTTTAAAGGCTCGGAGAGGGTTTTTTGGAGGGAAATAACCCTTATTTTGCCTCCAAAACACCTCATAAGCTTCCTAAACCACACTATGTGAGTCCACTATAGCCTTGGTATTGAACCAACCAGTTTTAGATGGAACCAGATGGTTTGACTGTAAATGGTCGGTTCCATCCTTGTCAGTTTTAACCCCGTACAAAAATTACATGCATACAAATTCCAAAACATAGAAAATAAACAATGCGAGAGCATAACATATAAAACACATATATACACAGAGATTTTCCCTTGGATCCCAAAACCGTGACTACCAACTTGTTTTTTCATTATGTTCCTTTCAATGTTATAATACATATTTATACATGTCGAAGCATCCAATACCATGGACCGAAAACCATCATGTCCAAAACCGTGGACCGAAAACCATCACGTCCAAAAACATGTGCAAAAATCATGCACAAAACCATAGGTGGGTTCGCCCAACCTAACATACGTTCCTAAACCAAAATTTTCCAGGGCGCTACCCCAGACCCCATAGAGTGGGGTTACCTGCACCCCTCAAACCCCCTGTAACCCCCCCACTTAACTACGTGGGCTAGTAGTGGAAATAATATAACACAACCCAACATTCTCCCACTTGTTGTTTTCTTTCCACAGGGGGCCACAAGAGAGCTTAGTCATTTATCCAGCTCTGCAACGCCCATTGTTTCTCTACAACAAGAGAACTTCTCAGAGCTCACAGATTTTGTTAATGAATCTGTAGTATTCTTCAAAGTGTCCACCTTTACCAGCAACACCTTTTTGTCTTGTATCATATCCCTCACAAAGTGATACTGAACATCAATGTGCTTTGTCTTTGAATGATATGCAGGGTT
>APFE030345929.1:47714-64631 GCA_000404065.3 Pinus taeda
CCTCGTTTAACTACGTTGGCTAGTCGTGGAAAGAATATAACACAACCCAACAATCATAAACTGGGCGGTTAGGAGCAGTTTTTGTGAAATATAGGTAAAATGGACCCTACAACCAGGTTTTTTGTTTGGTTTGACCCGTTCACCCAATGAACTAACTGGTTTGAGAGGTTTTCAGTTCAAGCTCACTAATTTTTAAAATTATGCCCTATACATATTATCCCCCTTAGAAGTAGAAACCACCTAATGGGATACTTGGTTAACCCCATGTTTAGTCAATTTAGTATGTCCTAAATTGCTACATTAATTATCAATCTGGGAGTCGTAAACTGATGAAATTCGGTGCACTATATGTGCAAGACAACCTCTTTCTTACTTTTTATTTTTTTTCAATTTTTATTTTGTTTTGGGGTTTTGTATTTGTTTGTCTCCTAATGCAAATGGAAATCCTATTCCTAAGTTTTAAGAACACTTTAGAAGGCAAGTGTGGATATAGATTTAAGACAAGGTTTTATGTCCCCTATGATAACGTCCAGAACTTAGCACTTCAAAGGATCTCAAAACATGCTAGTGATAAAATTAGTACTAGAACAAGAATGTAAATGTGTAGCTATTTAAATCAAACAAATGATGAAATACTGATCATGAAATCACTGTCTCTGCTGCTCATCTAAATACAAAAATAAAATCTAAACTATTGCACTCAAATAAACCAAAAATTTCATATTAATGAAAGTAAGATCAATTGACTTCACTTATAATCCGATAGCTCGCCAAGTAGCTTTTCGAGGTTAAGCCATGGCTCCGGAGATAACGTCAAATAACATGAAGAATTGATATCTAAATTACCTACTTGCAAATGAAAGTAAAATCAAGTCACTTCACTTATAATTCGATAGCTTGCCAAGTAGCTTTTCGGGGTTAAGCCATGGCTCTGGAGATAACGTCAAATAACATGAAGAATTTGATATCTAAACTAGCTAACAAAAATAAATAAATAAGACTGAAATTAAAGCATAACTAAAACTGAAAAGCTAAAAAAACAAAGTCAGCAGAGAGGCCAATCTCATGTCACTATTTGATGCAAAAATTATATGAAAAAGCTCGAGCATGACCTATCCTGAAACACACTAATCAGTGTTAGCAAAAGTATGCAATGCTGGAAAACCATGTACAAGAATGAAAGGTTAACACCATGAATGAATTACGAAACATATAAAGCTAAACAAGCTATGGAATATATACAATGGAAATAAGAAAACGATGCATGAAAACTTTACAGAAATAAAAAAAAAAAACTTCAGCCAGTAGGGGCCCTCTGCACGGCCTTTGGTTAATACGTTGTCAATCCAAAATTACGCTCAAACAGTCATAAGAAACAAAGTCTTTATATTGCAAAACAGAGGAAATGTCTTCTCGTTACAACAACAGGACTAATGCTACAACAACAACATAAAAACTAACAGCAAGACTAACTATTTGCGTTTGCAAAACACATTATTTATAGAGGAAATTGTATAACTATTTCTTCGTGATGAATCTTCAGTAGAGGACACGTAAAAAGACAGAACCCGTGAGCTTAGCGTCTTGGTTGCCATGATCATTCAATCTACAAAAGGTGGATGTTGGATTTGTGTCGTGGAGACGGTCTGCAGCTGTCAAGAGGGATCCACGGATCTAGGAACAGTCTCGAACCTTTCACGTGTTGAAAACAGAGACCTATTTGCTGTAGGACTCCTTGTTTGACTGTCCTTTGACCAAGGCTTTCCTTTACTAATTTGACTGAACAAATAGGACCTTGTCCATGTCCAGATCATTCTTGAACTTCCCATGTGCCTCGTTGTACTTGCCGACACTTGTAACCAATAGATCAATAAAAATAGCTGTGGAATCGTGAATCATCTGCGGAAAGTGGCTGCATTTTGCAGCTGATGAGCAAATCTAAGTCAAATAGCAAACACAAAAATATAGTTAGAAAACCACTTAAATGCACTCCTAGAATCAATATGTAATGATCTTTGATAGCTTATGAGGCTCTGGTGTGGGAAAAAGGTCTAGGAAAGTATGTAGAAGAGAGGTAGTTTTAGGGCTCAACACCCCATTCGAAGCTTGGAAACATTAGCACATACCAAAGCCCATTATGGAATGGCATGGCATTATGAGGTCCCCACTTCTTTTCCATGGTTTGTAAGCTCTTTTACTCAATTTCCCTGATGACTTATTGTACTGGAAGGCTAAGGGATGCATTAGATCTTATGCAGGATTGAAGGTGGTCTCCATCTTGGGTTTGGTCTCCCTATACGGGGTCCTAACCCTTAGGAGGGCTACATTGGAACATGTAGGGTGTGTGTTGAGAGCCATGAGCCTCCACAATAGTATGAAACACTCCATGGATCCCCAAAGATGTTAAGGGATTGCTCGAGATTCACCTATTGGACGAGGAAGATGCGCCTAGTTTACCTTTGACTAGACAACCCCATAATTGTACCATGAACTTGGAAGATGACCCAAGACTTGTTTGCTAGACATCAGTTACACCATCATTTATGCCCTTATCGATGGTGTTCATGCATCTTTGACTTTCTTGGAGACCCATGAGGTCACTTGTGTGCCCTCACAACTATTGGGAGCACCAAAGGTTTATTATGCAGAGAACAAGGGGCGAATCCCTTGTCCATTACTTTTGGAAGTCCAATTCATCATTTTGGTACTTATGGACTTCATCGGGCCTCTTAGAGAGCCCAACGGCATGCATTATTGATTATTCGACCTCTTGGGAGGCTTATTATTTTATTTATGAGCTAGTTTGGTGGACTTGTCACCAATAGATAATTATTTGCACATTATTTTAGTTGATGGGCTAATGTAGGCTCAACTTAGGTAATTCAAACTCCTAATGAGTGTATAAATAGGAGATACATGAATTCACTTTGTATCATAACTTGGATTGAATCATTCTCTCTCTTGAGAATTTCACACTTCTTTCTTGGAGGATGAATTGGAGCATGGATGAATTTTGATGTTTGGATTGGACTTTCTTATCTTGAAGCTTCTTTATTGGCAAATATGTTAATGGTTGGATATGTTCTCTTACAAGTAAGCACACACATTTAATGTATTCTTGTTTTACTTTTCATATGCATTGGAATGGAATTTTTGCTATACTAGGGATAATTGTTGCATTGCATAGATGTGAAATTATGGAATTATTGTTTCTATATAGAATCTCTGAAATGTATGGGCCATGTATGTTGAATGAATTCTCCTAGGGATAATTCTAGCATTGAATTTATCTTGATAAGCCATCTCTTTTTGTAAAGTGAAGTATAAAGCTTTAAGATCACTTCTTCTTGCCCTAAAGGCCAAGCAAAGTAGTCCTTGAGGCCTCCTTGACAGAGAAACGAAGTCCTTTCTCATCATTCTCCTAGATTCAATTCTCCCTAGGGGATTAGGCATTGGTATACCAATAAGTGGTCACTCAAAGACCATTTTTCTTCACCTTTCCCTCTAAATTCTAGGTCTAGCCACGTTGGGCTACCTAGGGCATCACTTTGCTGACAAAGTAGCCATATAAAAAGTTTGACCTCCTAGCCCCTACTACACTGGCATGTCCTCAAGGTCTCCTCCAAATTTGAAGAAACTCTGATGCTGTGATTGTGAGATATCCCAAGCTCTAGCTCTGAGATCAAACTTTGCCTTGATGTTCCCTAGGCTAGTACTTTATAGGATCTATTTGAAACCTCTAAGTGAAAGCTCTTGTTTTGATCCTTTACCCTTCCTTGTCTGGGTTAAGATCATCATTGGTTGCTAAACTCCCTCCCCTTAACCTAAGCTGGTTCCACTTGGTCCCATGTGGTCCCATACCTTTGAAAAGTGAATGCTTCAAGAACCACTTGGGAAGTCAAGTTCAATAGGATTTTAGGGATTAGGAAAATCCTTTACAAGGCATATTCCTTAAACCTAGCCCTCAAATCTTCACCTCCTTCTCCTAGAAAGCTTTGCACCTTCCTTGAAGAGCAAGAAAGCTCCATTCTTAACCTCCTTCTAGGAAAGGGGTCATCAAGGTCACTTCACATCCATTTATTGATTCATCCTTCACAAGTGACTTTTTATATATTAGGTATCCTCCCATCGGCAAAAGTCTGTAAAGAGGAGGGAGTCTTAGCTGAGGTGGCAGTGGGGTAAGTTTCCATTGTTTCCCTTGACCTAGCAGTTGTCCCTCTAGGATACCCTTTAGGTCCCTTGCTAGTTTGAGTGGTAACAATGACATATCACAAATAATAAAGCATGGAAAAACCTCCTTTTGAATTCATTACATACATACACAATGACAAGAAGATTAGAGAAACCTAGAACCTTCGCTCAAAAATTAATTTCTAAAATATCAGCCACCAAATGAGATGAGGACAACAATTTATATTTGAAAGCATACGTTCAAAAATTGTTTTTAAGTCCAGCAAAGATAACTCGCTCAACTACAATGAATATGCATGTCTCAAATAGCAAGAGTGTGGTAGGTCGTTCTCCACAAAATCTGGAAAATATTACAGTAGATGGCATGTCATATTAGCCCTCCTATAGGTGATCACCGAGCCACAAAATAACAGCTCGACCTCCCTCCTACAGGTGATCACCAAGCCACAAAATAACAGCTCGACCTCCCTCCAAGTGTGCTCAACCCTCTTCACAAATTTCCAAAAAGTGCATGGGGCTCCACTACAAGAATTTTACCCTCATAATTCGTCCCACTTTAGAGTTAAACCCTCAAGATTTGATGAACTCAACCCACAAAAAACTGGAACTCAACCTGCCTAAGAATTCCACTAATTTGGCTTCCAGAAATAAGGGAAATCGACCCCCCCTTCACACAAGCAATTCAGCCCAGATATTTGGCATGGAAATAAAGCTCGACCTTGATGAAAATTAGAGACTTCTCCTCCCTTTAAATGATAAACTTGGCCTCCTCGAATTAGAGCACTCAACTCCTCCTGGATGATTATATATATGACCCTTCTCAAGGAGAAATTTGATCTATGTGGGTATGCTTGGTCTCTCTGTCAATTCGGTCCTCTCCAGAGAATTAACACAAGGAACTCGACTCCTCTGCAAATGTACTCTTCCCGCAATCAAGAATTAGCTCCAAAATCCTGCATTAAGAATATCAGTAATCCACAAAATAGGAAACCAACAAGGGTGGCAAGGAATTTCCACTGAAATTAGCGGGCTAGCTAGGGTGGCAATGAGAGATCAACCGAAACTAGGATGATGATTTAGATTGAAACCCTTAATTTGAAACTCGCTTGAGTTTCTCTTCAATAATAATGAGAAATGACCATAAGATAGAATGAATAGTAAAAATGATCTCTATCCTCCTTTTATAAGATGTCAATGAGTTCTCCCCCAAGCTTCTAGACTCCTTAATATTATTTTATTGGTGGGGAACACTTTCCACTAAGTGACTTTTGCCGCCACTTTTAATAAAATGATATTTTACTGCCCTTTCCTAAGAAAATAATATTTTGCCACCCTTTTTCTAACAAAAATAAGATTTGCCTCTTTTTATCATAATTGGGAAAAACTCCTTAGGAATTTCCGCACTCTAAAAATTGGAAATATTACAATTTATTAATTTCAATTAATTGATTAAAGATGTTATTTGTGAATATAAAGAAACAAATGATAAGATTAAGAAAAATATTCGAACCATCATGAAAATAAATTTCAAACCCAATCTTTGTAACATATAATTAATATCCTTGATGGGGGTGATAATTTAGGGGGCTAGTTGGTGGTGCCTTGGATTGTGGATCCAAAGGGGTGTCCATGCACCACACGTATGTAATGAATATCATTTGGAACCCGTACCCCACTCCCCGCGAGCTGTGTTTAATACCGCACAAGGACATGCAGGAGGTCATTGACAGGCGTTGGGCGATAAGGAGAGAGTGCTGGGAGAGAATGAGGTGTGGTTTGTTTGCGTCTTGGATCAGGCTATGACTTGGGGCAGCAAAATATGGCCATGGGATCCGAGGGAATACTTCTCTGTTTGGCATGACAAGTTATTTGGTTTCGAGCATGGATTGCGTGGGTCAGGAGCAGACACAAAATTTTCCTTAGTCCAACTCTATCTTTGGTTCAAGGAAGCTTCACTGGATCATCAGTTTGGTAGGGAGAGCGACTTCAGGTGCCATCTCTGGGGCTGTATGAGCTCTGCAGACTTCGGGACCTGTGGCATGCCTTTCTACTTCTTTGCTGCCCTTGGTTACAGTGCTGGTGCTAGGGACTTCGGGCTTTGTCCTAATTGGATAATATTGTCCAACAACTCTGGTATAGTAATTGGAGTTTTACTTCAATATTGTAAATTCATTATTTCGTGGCATGTTTATTTGGTCAGGTAGTATGCTTCCCGTGGCAGTGCGTTCAGTGGTGGTGGTGTTGATAGCATGCCTCGACAACGAGGGTGTGTTCGGAGGGGGGTGCCGGCCCACATATGGATGAACACCAACAACATGGAGAGCCTAGCTCAGACTCTGAGTCGACTGAGAGTTGTCACTTTGCTGTGGATATGGCCCTGTATCCAGCCCGCTCCCTAGGCCACGTAGAAGCTCCAGTCACCTTGGAGTCCATTGCGGCCTAGCTAAATAACATACAACTCAACATTGATACACTAATGGATCAGAGGTACGATGACACGAACGAATTATTTGCTTATCTCAATGACCTCCAACATATGCAGAATGAGACCTTGGACTTTGTGGAAGGTCTCCGGCTTCAGATCCGGGTGGAACACTTTGATTACCATATGCATGAATGAGTTGCTCTCTTTGCTACACCTTCCACGTTTCCTCCCAATCCCCTCCTTAATGTGTAATTACGAGACATGTAATTTTTCTCTTTTTGTGCCGACAATAACCAAAGACACCTACTATCTTGGCTTCTTTTCAGGCTTCCTACTGTTTAGAGCAAGGCTTGTGCCATATTTTAAGCCTGTGACACTGTATTTTGTTGTAGTGAAGATGTATTTTGTTGACACTTATGTTATGATAATATATTGAGTGTTTTTTACCGACAAAAAAAACATATACTTAATATTTATTAAAAGTAAAAGAGGTTTAGGAACCAAGGTAAATTATCTTAAGATGAAGCATTTTGTTTTAATGTCTATTCTCCAAAGCATTTTATTGATTCTTTGAAGGGTTTTTTTCAAGTAGTTTCATATGTATTGATTTTTTTACAGACATTTCCAATGTTTACAGAGGAGAATCTTCAAAAGAATATGGAAACATTTGAAGAAGTCTCTGAAATAACTTGTAGGAAGGGATCCTCCCCTGGTCAACTTTAGCTTGCTTAGATTTGTCATCAGGGAAATGACATTTCACCAATTCTTGGATTCACCAAAGAATAGAATTTTGGAGAAAATATCAATGCTCTCTGGTAAGATCACTCATACTTGATGAGAGTAAGGAAATAGAAAATGCTTTATCTACTTTGACTTCTTTGGAAATCAAATTGTTGATGCTTACAAGGATCTCATGTGGATGAACTTTGAACACCACCTCTCTCTCTTCATGGAAGGATGCCATATGATTATTTTTAACATCATTATAAATCTTCAGTCTATATCGATATCATTTTTTTTCTTCATTCTAAATGGGATATACCTGGATGTATGAAGAGTACAAGCATGCTCATTTGGATATGGATATTATGGTGCTAGTTTATTGTGAAGTCAAGCATCTTATCTCATTCATGTAACAGTGTGGTGTATTGGGTTAGCTAGAGATAATCTTACTCTATTATTGTAAGGTTTTTGATCTCGTTGATCAAATAAATTAATATTTATCAAACTAAAAACAAAGCAATGATTTCTTCAATTTATGTGTGCTAATAAAATGCAGAGTGATTATCTTCATAATTACATATTTAATATATAAATGCTTAATTATTTTGATGTAGAGTAAATGGAGTGCAAACTTAGGGATCATTTTTCAGAGACTACTCTCATGTTTTGATAGTCCAATTACGCCATATTTTGATACCATAAAATAACCATGCAACTAATACATGATAAAAGGTTAAGAAACAGAGATTGATACCATAAAATAACCCAACAACTAATATAGGATAAAGGATTAAGAAATAGAGAGAGTATGAATCATAATATCAATATCGCTAAAATTTGAAAATTTAATGGTATGCAAGAAATTATAATATATTATTTTAAAAAATAAAAAATTATATATATACACAAAGACGCGAAATTTTGAAATACAATTTTAAATATTCAATATAATTTTAAAATAAGTATATAATAATAAGTATATTAATTTGTTATTAATTAGTATGAAAGTTAATAGTGATTTTTTTTTTTTAAATAATATTAAAATATAAATTATATTAACATATACATGCATGTGGAATTTTAAATATTCAATACAATTTTAAAATAAGTATTTTATTTTGTTATTTAATTGGTATGAAAGTTTAATAGTGAAATTATAATTTAATTGAAGTATTTGAGTTGTAGATAGTTGGTGAAATGGTGTACTATGATTTATTATCAAGACACTGTTTAGTGAAAAATCTTAACAAAATTCTTGATATTCTATAACACTATTATTCTATAATAAAATTTAAAGGTTAATACATTTAAAATAAAAATTTCATTAAAAATCAAGACAATTTAGAAATCAATTAGTAAAAAGATTAGCTTATAAGACACTTACATAATATATATAAAATAAAAGCATGCGCTCAAATAATATATATAAAATAAAAGCATGCGCTCAAATAAGACACCACTTCCTCTTAAGTACAACCACTGGCATGATTAAGATAGTATGTTGGCACTTGTATGTTGTCATGAACGAGTACCCATAGTGACTATAGGATAACATATGAGCTTAAGATATATAATAGAAGATTTATAAACTTTCGAAAGCATTTATAATAGAAGCTTCTCTCATACATTTATGCATTTTTTTGAATTTTTAATATTTTGTAATTTGGCACTACATTAATGTCTATCAATTGATCTCCAAATTGTCATGGTCTTTTTAAGAGATCTTTGTTTTAAATATATAAACATTTAAATTTTTTAGTTCCTTAATAGTGCACTATCTCACTAACCGATTTACAATCCAAACACTGCAAATAAATAATAATTGCACTATTAAACGTTCATACCAATTAAATAACAAACGAAAATACTTATTTTAAAATATATTGAATATTTAAAGTTTTATTTTAAAATTCCATGCGTGTTTAAATTTTAAAATTTTATCTTAATATTATTTTAAAAATAATTTCATTATTAAAATTTTATATCAATTTCTTGGATCCAGGTGCTTCATCCACACAACGAGGCTATGACAATCATCATTCTTGACATGATTGACAATACCAAGTGACATTCATGCGAAGTGGATTTCCCTTAGGTGATCAAGTTGTGAGTTAATATAGCTCGTTTGGCTCAAGCCTCCATCGTCCATTTCAAGATGTCCCTCATCTCAACCTGGTTGTGTCAGTTAATGCTCCTGTCCCTATGCACATCGCCGCCTTTCACTCTCCCTCTGCCCCCTTTCACGAGGAGATTCGCAGATGTTAAGCACAACCATTCTCTAGCCAAAGACTTTGACACTGGATTTGCTGATCCTAAGTCCACCACCATGGTACGTGAAAGAGGAAGAGCTCGACAAGGAGGCAAAGGTAGAGGGTGCCCTCCCCACATTCCTCAACTCCATTCACTCCTCAACCTCTAGTGTTCAAACTTGTATCACCCTCAATAGAGTATTGTAATCCCTCCCACCCCCTTATGTCATCTCACGCTATGGGAGTGTTACTTGTTTGACTTGATCTCCAAGCTTTGTTACGAAGATGGGGTTGAAATAACCTACTTTTTCAACGTCTCTAGATTCTAAAACAAATGCTATCATCACGTTCATCTTGTCAAGATAATTCCAATGATATAAATTTTACCTCATTCCAAGTTCCAAGTTGAAAGTTATACCTTTTAGAAATTTAGCCCATTAAAAGAGGCCACATCATTTAGAAGGATCTACATGGTGTCATGTTATTGCCATGTGGGGTCCACATGGCATGCACATTAAACTCTCCCCACATCATGCCAAACACCGGTAAGTGAATCATTCGTCTTATATTTCATACTTGATTCTCGGTTTCTTGATACCCCTGTCTCTAGTCCTCCCCATACCACACTAGCTTCGAAACTTATAAAGCTTAAAATATACAAAAACCACCAATATCACTATTTGGGGGCCACCATTGCCATGTTGGATTTGTGTTGACATGTCCCGAGGACATGTAGCATAACTCTGTAGCGCCATGTGTCACTCATTTTCGACCATTTTATATCCCATAAAATGCCTATTTCGGATGACATGTGACATCCATGTGGACCATCCATGTCATGCTACCATGTCGTACTTTGACATCGTACCAAATACTGAACATTCTATGAAACACTCTATTAATAAACCTCTCAATACCGGTACCCGGATTAGCACTGATCATAATGTTAATTAAATTAATCACAAATTGTTAGTGCTCAAGATTAATAAAATATTTTTCTTAGAAAATACTTTGTTTCCAATTTTAATACTTTTTTCCAATTTTTCGACATACTAGTACTGCCAGACGATTTTAGCTTCCTTTGCATTGTGGTTCCTTCTACTACCTTTCCTCGGGCCGATGGTATACTACTTTCCTCGGGGCCCAAATTTCCAGGTTTCACTCCACTTTGTGTCATGTTCCCTGGGGTCACCTCTCCGGATACCATGATCCTCGAGATTACATATCCCGATACTGTGTTTCCTCCCTATGCCGATAGCTATTGTTTTCCCAGGATTATATACTCCAGTAATATATATCCCCGACACCATTTTCCCCCATGCCTTGTTTCGCTATATTTTTCCATCAGGCTAGTAGGTTTAAAACAAGGATTAAACATTGATTAAATGGCAAAATTAAAGGGATTTATAATTAATCCCATGTGCACCATTCGTAGGATTTAGATAGAAAACATGTTATTTCCAAAATTTTGGTTTTTCATCGAACCATTAATAAACAATTGCTGATTTTGTTGCGCAACTTGTGATCTAGTTAAACTTTGTTCAAAGGACTATGAATGACAATTAACTAAGCATAAATACACGGTACTCATAACTACAAAGGAGGAATTGCAGTCCATCTATCATCTATCAGAGAATACTCATCCTCTAAACACACTAAGCTAATAAATAAATAAATAAATAAATAAATATATATATACATATAATCCATTGCTATCAAATATGATAGCATAAACACGTAGCTCCTCAAATAAATCATGAACTAAATATTGAAAAACATAATCCAGACATTCATTAACATTCAAAGATGCACAATATTTCATACCAGTCATAAGCATAGTAATGAACAACACAGTTCATGATTCAATTACACAAATGTATTCTACTTGTCTCTCTGTCGCAAATTGGTTGGCAACTAAAGGAGGGACTTCCACTATCCACCGAAACATAGGCTAGCTACATCAGATCTTTCTCACAGCTGACCACTCTTGAGCTAGATCTAATGTCTGAGGAATGCTTGCTTAGGGAATTCACACCCAGGCTTGGTCAAATATTCAAAGGAAGGGCCCACAAACTAGGAGTTTTATCAATCACCTTCTATTAACAAGCACAAAGTTGGTTTATCAGTTGTGAGTACAAGCACCAGGTTGGTTTATCAATTGTCCTTTGCCCCACCACCCCAATCACATCTCATATTTTTTTGCTAGCCAACTATTCTCCCTGTCATGTTTATTTAAATTACAAAAACAAGGATAAATGGGGGACAATACAAACCCCACCCCTTTAAAGGAACACTATCCTCAATGTTCTATAAAACGAAAATCAATAACTAGAATTTTATAATTAACAACTCTTACACCAATCTATACATAAACAAAAATAGGTAGATCTTTCACATTTAGTCTTCAAATTTCTAGGTAGGGTCATTGGGTCTAAATTGCTTCCCTTGCACCTTGACCCGCCCTATTACTCGATTCAATAACATGATTTATCTTGGGTTGAGGATGCATAGTGGTTTCTTTTTGAATTCTCCCTCGGATTCCACTTGTATCATAGACTAATCAATCACATGATTAGTGTCATGTACATACTTTTTTAAGAAAAGAAATATGAAATACATTGTGTGCTTTCATTGTGGGTGGAAAATCTAGTCTATAAGCTATTGGTCCCAGTCTTTCCAAAATCCGAAATGGTCCACAAAATTTGGGTGCTAATTTAGCACATGACCCCACTTTTAATAAGCTCTTCCTTGGTCTAATATGGAGATATACCTGCTATCCCACTTGTAGTTCTTTGTGCATTCTTTGTTGGGATCTCTCTCTCTCTCTCTCTCTCTCTCTCTCTATATATATATATATATAATATATCTATCTATTTTCTTATCTTGGGTTACTTTTAACTTCTACCTGATATTAATCACTTCTTGCTCCATTTCTCTTAGCATCTCAGGTCTAAGTAACATTATGTTCAATGGGCCATCCCAACTAATGGGAGTATTGCATTTTCTACCATATAGTGCGTCAAAAGGACCCATCTTCAGTGACTCTCGATACACATTTTGTATGCAAATTCAACTAATCGTAGGAGTTCCTCCCCCCTCTCCAAATGATGCATTACATACATCCTAAACATGTCTTCTAGAATTCTATTTACCCTTTCAGTTTAACCATCTATGTGAGGATGAGAGGCTACACTAAAAGTCCATGTAATAAAGTTAATAAACGCAAAATGAGAACAAGGTCATGGGACATGTATTCCAAGCTGAATGTTGGGTAAGACATCCTAGTGGGTGTTCATTTTTGTTTATTATGGCTAAGGGAAATTGGCAAAGTCATTAGTAAAGGATTTGAAAAGGCAAATAGGCAATAATTGATATTTATTTATGAAAATAAAGGAAAATAGGAGAAAAGGAAGGTGAAAGGTAACATGTTGCATGTGAGGAGGAAAATGAAGGAAAATAGAGGAAATTGAAGAAAATAGAGGCCTCAATGATAAAAAGGCTTTTGAGAATCAGTTCACAACCTTTTGCCAATTCAGTTTTGGAGCTCTTTCTCTATTCTTTCACTCTCTCATACTCTTGCACACTTAAAGCATTCTTGGAGCACTTTAGCATTGGAGAAAGGAAGTCAAAGGAAGGACAAGGAAGCAAAGGGAAGCAAAGATCTAGTAAGGAAGAGTTGGATCAAGTGGCTGCAGTGGGATTACTTGTAGGTATCGAGTTGCAAGTATGATTTCCTTGATATTTTTGGCATGCATGGTACATGCATGTGTCTATTTGTTTCTCTTGCTATCATTAACATGGGGTTTTCCAGGTGTGACAATGGTTTCAACTTTTCCTTTCCATTTCTGGATAACCATGTTGTGATGGGTTCTTTCATTTGGTTTAGCTTTGGATTGCCAGATTTTGGAACTGGGTGAGGTGGTCTAAGGAAAATTCCCAAGGGCCTAGAAATTCCTTAACCGGTAATGGTGGGATATACGGTAAAGCATAAGGGTAGAGACGAGAAAATTCCACAAGGTATTGGTGAAGCAATTTGGAGGCATCCAAGCTTGTTTAGGGCTTAATGATCCCTTGACTGGTTTTGGTGGGATTGTGGTAAATCCTGATAGTGTATGTTTCTTTGTTTAGGCTTACGAATCCCTTGACCGGTAATGGCGGGATTGTGGTAAAGTCTGGTTGTATAGATGAGGGTTTCAGACCTATAAATCCCTTGACTATTAATGGTGGGATATGGGGTAGATCTTTAGGAAGCCTTGGTCATTTTTGTTGTGAGTCCCACATTCATGCTTGGAATATAGCATGGGGATGATTAGCTAAAAGAAAGTTTTGGTTCAACCCAATCTATTTTCAGGTGGTATGTGGAAGTCCCTGACTTGGTTGGCTTTTCATACATTAATAAGAGTTATTTTCCCCTTGTACTTCATGAGTACTTATACTCATTATTATTTTGTTTTGATCGTTGTTCTATCCTTGTTATTATTCTGGTTATATGGTGGTTATAAACATGGTTTTATGACAGACTTTAGCTATGGATCTCATCATGTTTTGATTGGTAAATGAATGGTTATTGAATGCATGACCTAATAGATGTTATTGTAGCTATTGAGAGAAGGCATCAAACCTTTATGATAATTCTCAAATAATTATGAGACCCTTATGTTCATATTTTCATTTATAACCTATAGATTACATGTTCATAATGTGTTTGATGAAATGCTTGTCATGGTTAGACCTGGTTAGGTCAAGTGCTTGACTAAATTTGGTATATCTATCTTTGTATTGATTTATTTTATCACTCTGGAAAGTTCTATCAAGTTTTGGGCAGAGGCCTAGATCCTAGCCCTGAAAAAGTGGCTCAGATCTCAGGGTCGGATGCACATAACTGAATAATTTAGACTGTAGTCACTAGGAGGTAGGGTTATCCATGTGATTGGAGGCTTATAGTCATTATCTTTCCTTGTTATGTAAGCAACTAGGAGTTCATGTAAGTGAAAAAGTAATCTAGCTCAAGGTTTGGGTACCTTGAGTGGTTGCTTAGCTTCCGGAGGTCCTGTAGTTCTCGAGGGAGGTTAGTAAAGTTTTTGTTGGATGATTCCACTTCCTTAATTGTACCTGCGAGATTGATTCATATCATAGTAACTCTTCGTCACATATTTACCTCGATGGACTAGTGAACTTGGGTAAGTGTGGGAGGAGGGTGCTATAGAGTGGTATCAGAGCATGGTTCAACGCTTGGACGGGATGGGCAGAATGTGTTTGTCATGCATGCATGAAGGTTGTATATGTGCTTGTTATGTATGCATGGTGGTGGCCATTGTTACAATTGTGTTGACATGTAGAAGTTGATGATGTTGTTATTGGGATGTGTTTATCATGAATGCATATCTGTTGTATATGTATTTGTTATGCATGTCAGTGTCTATATGTTGTTAGGCATGCATTATAATGGGCATGGTTGCCATGCATGCTGTCTATATAATGTTATGATTATGATTATACATGTATCATGTTAATTTGGTTGATCTTGTAGATGAGATACCCTCCCCTGAACTATACTGAGGTATGTTGGTTATGCTTATGTTTGGTTATTTGATATGACATATTTGCAGGAAGAAGAAGATCAAAGATGACTAGAAAAATTGTGGATTACAATTCACGAGACTCTCCCTACAGATCAGATCAGCAGTGTGGTGATGAGTTCTCCCCTCACATATCAAATATTTTGAGAAGTTTGAAGGCATAAATAAGAAGTTGCAAAGTAGATAACGACAAAATGATTAGTCACAAGAGAAACTTGCCAAGGCACAGGAAAAACAAGCAGAGGTTAATGCAGTTATCATTCAGATTTTGTCAGACTTGTAGAGACAAGGATGCTTAATATCATTCATCGACAAGAGGACATGACTAATGGACCCTATGGTAGCATATCTCATGATGGGCACAGGTCTGACAGGGATGATACTGTCAGGGATGGCATATTCTTGGATACACCTGATAGGAGAGGTAATGGACATGGGATTTATTCTAGTTCTGGTTCAAACAGGTACTATGGTCATCATCGTTATCATCCTTATAGGAGGAGTGACAAGGGATATTTGTTGGATAGGTTCAAGAAAGCCAAGCCACCTACATTTGATGCAGCACTGAAGAAGCCAGAGGATGCAAAGACATGGTTGCTTAGAATGAAGAAATTATTTAAGCTCCATAATTACATAGAGAACATGAAGGTCAAGATATATATTTTCAACCTCAAAGGGAAATCAAACATTTCGTGGGAAGATGTGAAGTGGGTAAGATAGATTAGGACAAAGGAGTTGAGTTGGCATGAATTCAAGAGACTTTTTAGGAAGAAATACTTGTTAGAGATGTACTAAACTAAGGAGTTCTATGAGCTAAAGACACGATCAATGACAAATGAGGAGTACATGACTAAGTTCCTGTAGTTATTGAGGGTATGGATCATATCTTAAGGATGAGAAGGGAAAATTTCATATATTTATTAGTGGATTACCATTAGTATTTAATGATAAGATTGAGTATGATGAGCCCCGATCACTGGAAGAAGTCATTGGGAAGTTGAATCATTGTTATGAGCATTCGAAGCATAAGACAAAGTCTCAACGAGGTTGGAAAGGGCAAGAAAAGACTAAAGGAAAATGGACACCGAAGTGAACAAGACCTCAGGATGCAGGTGAGAAAGAGAATGTCGTTCCTTACAAGAAGTTTAATGTAGTTGGAAAGTGACATGAGTCATAGCCTGAAGGGAAATAGAATAAAGGTGAGGGTAAAGTACAATTGTAGTGTTGGATATGTGGCAATGAGCATCTCAAGAAGGATTTCCCATTGTATTAGTGTGGTAGGCCTCATATCTACAGTGCTCATGATCCAGGTGGATATTGGTGGCCACCCACTAATTCGACTTGGATCCCTAGTGCTTCTTGCAGTTTTTTTCAGTTTCCTTAATTATAGCACAATTTACTATTTTTAGCAGTTTTTCGGGTCCTAAACTTCCGGAGCCATTTTGAGGCCCTAAACGACGTTTTTTGGGAAATCTACCGCCAGCGATTTTTCGTGACTAAAAATCGTCTTTTTTGTCGTAGTCCTCGGAGAGATCTTTCCAACGGGCTATCATGCGCGTCAAACGGAGATAAGACGACCAATTCGCGACCCCGGGAAGTTGATGTACCAACTTACCCAAAAACACGGCCCACAATTTGGTGTTTCATCTTCCAGGGTTAGGTTTGGAATGTGAAGGGTTTTTCCATTTTTTCTCAACAATAAATAGGCCTTCGAGCCTCATTGTAACACAGTTCAGAGGCATGTAGCCAC